>BEHA01050344.1:0-21451 GCA_002897215.1 Eschscholzia californica subsp. californica | reverse complement strand
GTGATAATTGTAATTTTGCTTTATAAAGGAAAAGATTTAGTATTTAAACCCACCAAGGACTTGTGTTCAGGTCTCAATTGGTCCACCAAGCCGACCATAGCAAATACTAAGATGGTAGAACACTCACCTACTACACCTAAGGTCCTGGTTTCGAGCTTACCCATAAGCATATTTTTAATCTTTTTTTAGGAATGTTCCTTCACAAGGAATAATATTTTTTTGGCCCCAAATTTACAAGGAAATCCTTATTTTACCCTTAACTCATTCCCAACTGCCGTTTTGGCACTCAATTGCGTCTACACTTTATTTTTACCCCCAATTTTTTTTTGCAATTTTGATGTACTTTAATTTTTTTGTTATTCTTAAATTTTTTATTATTTTCTTTTATCTCTCTTCACTTCATCTTTCCTCTTCTAGATTCCATCTTTTTTTCTTCCTCTTCGTCTTTCTAAGTTCGCTCTTTTCTCTTAGTTGTTGTAGTGAAGGGAAGAGTCTCCTTTGTCTAAACATTTTCTCTTTGTACACAAAAACTTAGTATTGTATCATATTTTGTTGAATTTACTTGGTAAGACGAAAGAGTTTATGTCCTATTTTGTGTTTTATCATGAATAACTTCAAAAAGAAAATCGCTTCTCAAATCTTAGGCACGATTGTTAGTAAAGAAAAACAACTGTCATAAACATTAAACGTATAAAATGATTAAACGTATGAATCAATTGTAATTGAATAATAATATTTTTTCTTTTACAAGTACTGGTGCTTTCTGACTACAAATTTTATACGCAAAAATCTAACTTCAAAAACTTCTAAATTTTGGGTACGTGCAACGATGGATAACATAAAATTTTATTATAAAACAGTAAAAGAATGAATCAGTTATAATCATACAAAAAACGTCATCATCTTTTGGAAGTAGTAATGTCTTAAAATTCTGTACACGAAACTTTACGTAAGTCAGCCCTGCCTAAAATGAAATCCTGGCTCCGCCCCTAGTCTATATGTATTCTATTTCGTGGAAAACACGAAAGTTAAACCCTACACCTAGTAATGGGTACATTACATTTAGGGCGGAAGACTTTTGAACCCACATTATTTAAAATGTTTCCGTAAAATCTAGAGGTCCATTGTCTGATTTTAAATGAATTTTTTTTATACAATAGTGTCAACATAACAAGATAGTTAGTCGAAAACTACAGAGACTTTATGTGTGCGTGCACGTCTATGCATTGTGATGAGTTTTAAAGGTAATCACCACTCTATACTAGTATGAGAGTACAACTGTACAAGTGGTGTGAATGAATACAAGTAGTACAATACATTCTTACATACCAAAGAAATATACTGTAGTTGATTTTTAGAATGTAAAATTTAAATTCTAGCTCCCACTCAGCTTTGTTAGCCACTCATCCATGTTGAGTTCCATAGTTCGATTATCAATTACTATGAGACGATCTTAACAAAAAGAAAATTACTATGAGACGTATTTAAGCATTAGATAATGTTGCCTCTACGTACCCGGTGGTAACATGTGATTATATTGAGAATTGTGTTATAGGGTGACGGGTTAACGGCCTGACAAACACAACTCTAATATTCATCCTGCATTACTTAGTGCTCCCACACAACTAATTGCGACACGACAGAAGTAAGATTTTTTTTTTTTTGTAAGTGATAGAGTTGTTCTTTTCCACCCAAATATTTTATTTTCACCTAAAATTCCTCCAAGATTTTACTCCTAAAGTGATTTTGATAATAATATCGAGACCAATAATGTAGTTAGAAAGTAGAAGTTTTTGGCATATTATTGACCACATAAGAAGACATTAGTCACAAAGGAAGGAAATAATGCAATAACCTAGTAATTTATTATGAAACCCTATATCTTGTTCATGTGTATGGAGCCCCTAATTTTGACTTAATTATCATTCCACCTGCCTTTCTTCATGATATTATCTATTTTAATCTATTCTTTACAAAGTACACATCTGAATTTTTAATTGTAACTTAATTTTGTCAAAATTTCGAAGAATGTTTGTTCTTGTTAATGTACAAGATTTTTAATCACCTGGGAGCAATACATCAATAAAATTCAAAATTAGATAGACTAAATTTGACTTGTACTAATAAGGTTTTTGGCTTAGATTGTTTGTAATTAACTTATCACAAATTTAAGTCAAATGTACTTTTTCGTTTCCATCTATTGTTTCTGATGTACAATTTCCATCTATTGTGTTTCGCTATAAATTTAATTAAATTATATTTATTTCCGCATCTCAATTAATTCCGTGAGTAAGATATCTAGATGAAAAAAACATCTATTAAATTAGATTAAAATACGAAATATATTTTAATTTAAAGAATTCATATTAAGTTTATTCATTACAGAAAATAAAATTCCCGTCCAGCTTTCATCTCACAAATCGATAGGCATTAAAAGGTGTTTCATGGGGACAATTTATTTTTAAATAAAAAACTAAATTGAATATGTGTACGTGTCCTTACCCTGCATGGAGTTTAGTTCCGTGATAATTGGGACCACGAGTGACTAAACGGCACCGCATGCACGGCGCCCATTTCTTATTAATAAAGCAACCATATTTCTCTGTACTCTTTATTTTATTTTGTTCATTATTTTTTCCTAATGGCAATACATTTGTTTATGTATCACCTAATTTTATATATTTCGTCCACCACTTAGTGATGTGGTGGTTGAACATCTACTTTGCGACACCGTCTTAGTTTTGATGTAATGAAAGTGTAAATTCAAAATTAATTGAATTGGATATAACTGAAGTAGATGTAAATTATATATGGTTTTAGGGCTCAAATCAAGAGGTCCCAAATTCAATCCCACGAAAGTGCTAATTCAAAATTATTGAATTCAAATTTAATTAATGTAAGTTAGTTGAGCTTTAGGCCTCTTAAGTTGGCCTTTAAAGATTTAAATCAAATGATTATCGTGCCTAACACATCTTCATGATGTATCAATACATTGTAATGACTGACGTGGTCTATATCCAACAAAAACTTTAAACTTCGAGTCATACTGCCTGCCTTCTTGGTACTTCAATGAGATGCAAAATCAATTAAATTAGAAATCGAGTGCAAATGTACAACCAATGATCCAGAAGCCATGGGGTCATCTTATTTGTTTCTTACCTTCTTATTATTTTACGAGGGTATGCCCCGTGCCCAGTAGATACAAATAATTCTATAATCTCAATCGTTGCAGATAAAAAGTTTGGAAATTATAATCTTCCGGAGATAAGTTTGAGAGATGAAATCTCAACCTTTAGTCATGAGTTTGGAAGAAGTAATCTTAGTCATTGAAGATGAAGATATACTCTAACAAAGATACCCTCAGAGTTTATACCCTTCGGCGATATGGCCAGATGTCTTCTCTACCACTTAAACAAAACGCGAGATGAGATCCTGCACACTCGGGCGTAAATATCAAACACCTACATTTTCTACTCATTTTGTTAGGGTTCTAACAAAAATACAGTTCTTTACTACCCAAAATATGGCTATCGTGCAGTGGAGTAATGCGTGCTCTATTGATTCAGATCCTGTGCATATATGACACTGAAATATGTTGCCTATGTATTTTCCTATGCGTTCTTTAACAGGTAAGGCATTATTGCATATTTTCCAAAGGAATAGCTGTATTCTCGGTATTACTGGGAGATTCCATATAAATTTCCAATTGTAATTGCTTGGTATCGATGTAATATTTTCTCGTCTGAGGTGATTGTACATGGACTTTACCGAGTATTTTCCAGATTCTGTAAGTCTCCATTTCATTTCATCCTTTCTATTCATATGGATGGGGATCGATTTTATTAGATTTTTGGTATTCTCGTCAAAATTCTGGTTTAGCAATATTTCATTCCATTCATTATTTTCTATTAATTGTGATACTTTGGTCAGATTGGAGTTATTTAGGTTTGTGATAGGTTCAGTGATTGTTGGTATCCATATGTCTTGCCAAATCTTTATATCTTCTCCAGAGTGGACTTCCCAAATGGAAAGTTTTTTGATTTGGTCTAGGTATTTGCTTATGTTTTTCCATATCCATGAGTGGTTTTGTCTCGCCGGGCCTGGATGATTAGTGTTTGGTTTCACTTCAATATTATTTCAGAGAATATTACCTCCATAAAGGAATGGATCTTCTCTTGGCAACAATCGCAACACAGGTGTAATACGAAAACAAAAACACATTTCGCAACTATTCTATGGATAATCTGGAAGAACAGATGTGAGGGGTGTTTCCAAAAAATTACAAATGACACAAACTCAATTATCAACAGGATACATCAATTTCCGGAAAAACCAGAAAAAGTCTCTACAAACGGTAGCCAGAAAGTAGAAAAATGGAAACCTCCAGAAAATCAGTATATCAAGATTAATGTAGACGCTTCGTTTACTTTAGCAGGAACAAATATAGGCATAGGAATAATAGCCCATAGTACAGAAGCAAAATTTATCCACGCAGAGGCAGATATCTCCAGAGCCCGTACTAGTAAAGAAAGCGAAGCAATTGCAATCCTTAGAGGATTAACATGGGCAAAGGACAATGAATACAAAAACATTGTCATCGAGAGTGATAACTTCAATCTTATAAAGCATCTCCAAGATAACAAGCACAATATCCAGTGGCAGTCAACAGCTTATATCTATAAAATTCAGGATATAGGGAATCATTTTGAAAGCGTCATCTACAAGTATGCAAATAGAAGCCTCAATTCTCAAGCTGACCAGCTGGCGAAATGGGTCAGAAAGAAGATAAAGCACCAGTCTTGGAAGAATGTCCTTTTCTTTTTATGTAAACATTACTGTAATAGTTTTTTAGTTTGAGTAATATAATGCACTTTTCAACAAAAAAAAAAACTCCACACCCCACTTTTTGGTTAACATAAACTGATAAAAAATACTACATATAGTTTTGAAAGATATTATCCTACGGGAAATTCAAAATTGTGACTCATTGCAATACCTCTACCTTTAAAAACTTCTCCATTCACGTACTAGTCCTTGTATAGCTTGTCTGCGACGAGGACATATTACAACAATTTTTTGGTGAATACTATACTGGTGTAATTAAATTTCGCTCATGTCAAACTGCCCCCGTTTACCTAGAAGCTAGAGGTAAAAGTAATCACATAAAGAGAAATTATGTGATGGGAGTGTCATTGAAGGGGTCGATTTTCTCGGTACTCTTCCTTAAAATTTGCCTTGAGGGAGACTCTCAGACTTTCAGCCTTTTGATGTATTTGGGCTTGGGCTTTATATTTTGGTGTTCTCTTTTAAGGCGGATCCTATGAAGCGCCTGCCTCTATCAAGTCCGGGGTGCGTCCATATCTTAAAACTTTCCTTCACTATGGGAAGTTCTAGAGGAGAATAAAATTGCATTAACTCATTCAAGAAGAAAAACAATAAGCTATATAATTGTAATACAATAACACAAATAAAAGAATAACCTAAAAATTTGAAGTATCAACATCACAGAAATTTCTTTGAGGAGAGGTTTTTGAAGAATTCAAATGAACCACAACTGAGGAACAATAAACCCTCAAGTTATAATGAGATGACTTCCAAATCCCAAGCTTAAACCTAATCTTAGCCTTCACTCTTACATCAAGCTCCATCTCTCCGGCCGAGGATTTTTCATGTTGAAGATCCTTCGAAACTGAACCGAGCAACTGCACCGAATGAGCCGTGGTCTTGACCTCAAACCTAGTAACATTACTACTTGGTTGATAAAATGGTTCAACAACATCAAATGCAATAGTTTGACCATCATAGGAAACAAAAAATTCTATTGAATCATAATACAAAGAGACCTTATTATTAGGGTTATATGCCTTTAATATGAAGTCAAATGTCCCATTGAGATGGTTGTTGTGTAGTTTAAACCCATTAACCTTACCATCCTCAATAGTGTAAACTAGTCTTCTTGGCCTAACTGCAAGCCATGATATTAATACAAGAAGACCCAAAAGTGAAACTATAGTTAGTATAACAATGGCAATGCATTTCAATAATCTCGATCTTCGTTCTTGTTGTACCGTTGTAGGAAGAACACCGTTTCTGCCGTTTGCCGGATGAACCATGATTTAGGGTTGAATCTTTGTTGTCTATGTGTAGTACTTGAATGCTTTATAGTGAAAAAAAAAGGTTTTGAGAATATTTTGCTTTCTTAAGCCATAGTGGAAGAATTCTTTTTTAGGGTTCTTTTTATGTAGTGATGAGAATAAGAGAATGTTATGTGTTGTTTTGTTCTCTCTTTCACTCCATGATTTGATCTATTTAAGCACTTTTTAGTGCTTTTGATTTCTTGAGTGAAACTCAAAGTTATGAGAGTTTATTCCAAAACATAAAACCAGGCTTTAATTTAGAACTGCAAATATAATGGTTTTAAATTAACTTGTAATTTCTATCTAATAGTCATAAAAACTAATGAACATTCTTAGTTTCTACCAGTCAATCAAGTTGATGGGTTGACTCAGTTCAGAAGCTAGAAGATGTGAGTTGACCAAGTCAAGTCAATGCAGGTATGAATGTATGTTAAAATTTATGGGTTTCAACAAAAAAAAAAGTAAAGATCAATGGGGGCCCGGCTGTTATTTTCTCTTTCATACATCTTCTTGCCTTCATCTACAAGTTATTCTTCATTTTTAGGCTGTCAACAGTCAACACATTTTCCTCTTTTGTTGACACCCAAATTGGAATTTGGTGGAAGGAGTGTTGCCCCATAAATATATGCATGAGAGATGCCTATTTGCAGTTAGACGAAACTTATTAAGAGTTTCATTTGTTAGTACCTTTTGGAACCATATTCTCTTTTCAATAGTTGATTTCAATCATTTGCTGACTGTAATTTGTTGAATCAAACCATGTATGAACTTCCACCACCTACAAAGAGCATTTCCTTGATTTAGGCACAATCCAGGTCCACTGACCAAGCTCTTCATCCGACCAATCTAGTTAAGAACATCCTAACTACACACCTACTTGATGTGTCAAACAAATCATTATGTTATAACTAGAGATGAGAATTAACCCCGTATGTGTATCCACGAGTAGGGCGGAACCAGGCTTTTCAGCTAGCCGGGGCAAGCTTAAATAAGATGTAACAAAGAAAAGAATTACACTTTTTTATTCAAGGACGCTCCGTAAAGTCATTCCAGGATGCTTACATTGACAACAACCCTTTCTTTGAAGACAAGAAGCGTCTTTTCTGTTAGAAAATTAAGTTCTAATATGCGGAAGTTACATACCTTCAACCATTGTTGATTAAGTTAATTGAACTGCAAGATAAAAGCCTGAAAGTCTTCTAACCCCAATCCTCTCCGTAAGTTTGTTGTTGTGTTTATGATGGAGAGACACAAGCATTAATATAGGAGGGGTTAGAGACCTTCAGTTATGAAACTACTCCCACTTCTTTTCCATCGAAGAAGGGGCGTAGTGGGTTGGTTATTGTAACCAACTTTATCTCCCAAATATTCCTAATACCCACGTAAGCAAGCATTTACCGAATTCAAATCAGTAAATTGGTCAAAGCCAAGATAGAGGGAAATTAGGAATGTGGGCCACCCTTAGTCTCTAACAAGAGACGTGTCCAACATTCTCCCACTTGGCCCACATACTATATTTCATAAGTACATGGGTGATGGATTGTATGGCCAAACAAACACTCAGATTGGGATATCACTCATTCTTAATTAAAGAACATATCACACGAATCATAGCGGTCACATTCTGATAAGTGAATGCTTCCTTCCATGTATTACAATGCATTATGCTCTCTAACTAAGCACTTGATGAGCATAACTTCCGAATGAGCCATTTTTGACAAAATACTCCGGTCCTCCTTTAATATCACAATGGATATAAGATCGTTATTCTTTATGTGCACGAATAAAACTATTTATTCAAAATAACCAAACACCTTAAATAGTCAAAGAAAGTACATGTCAAGCATTACATAAGTTAACAAAGACCCATACGCTCCACATGATCTAAGAACAATTGTGCCGGCAACGCCTTAGTCATGGGATCTGCAATCATTAACTTAGTACTGATATGCTCAATGGCCACTACATGTTCCTTAACTTTATCTCTGACAAGAAGGTACTTTATGTCGATATGCTTACTTCTGCTTCCACTCTTATTGTTTTTAGAGAAGAAAACCACAGCAGAATTATCACAAAGGATCTTTAATGGTCTCTCTATAGTATCGACAATTTTGAGACCCGAAACAAAGTTTCTCAACCATATTGCTTGTGTCGTTGCTTCATAGCATGCAATGAACTCTGCCTCCATAGTAAATGTTGCGAGGATGGTCTGTTTGGTACTTCTACAAGATATAGCTCCTCCAGCAAGAAGAAAGATATATCCCGAAGTAGATTTTCTTGAATCCACGAAAACCCTCGGGTTGAACCATGTATACCTCCTCTCCCAAATGTCCATTAAGAAATGCTGTCTTAACATCCATTTGGTGTAGCTCTAGATCGAAATGAGCTACTAAAGCCATAATAATCCGCAATGAATCCTTCTTAGAAACCGGAGAGAAGGTTTCATGGTAGTCTATGCCTTCCTTCTGAGTGTAACCTTTAGCTACAAGTCTAGTTTTATATCGTTCGACGTTTCCGGAAGAGTCTCTTTTGGTTTTATAAACCCATTTGCAGCCAATGGCCTTAGACCCTTTCGGTAACTCAACGAGCTCCCAGACTTGATTTTTAGCCATAGATTCCATCTCTTCCTTCATGGCATCATACCAAAGTGCAGATTTTTCTCCATTTATGGCTTCCGAAAATGAATTTGGGTCACGTTTAGGCCCAATGTCAAAATCAGACTCTTAGAGATATACCAGATAATCGCTAGAAATAGCTGGTTTTCTTGTTCTTGAGGATCTCCTTAGAACCACATCTTCATGCTCAATTTGTGGAACATGTTCTTGTGGGATTTATTCTTCATGAAAAGGTTGCTCTAAAGTTGGTTGTTGTGCAATTATGTCAGGTTGACTTCTTTGCACAATTACCAAATCTCTAGTATCCACATGCAACTCAGGTTCCTCTCGTGTTTCCTCAAATTCTATCAGTCGAGGGATATCACTCCCACTTGAATCAAAATCCTCAAAGAACTTAGCATGTCTAGCCTCAACTATTCTTTGGGAATGTGAAGGACAATAAAATCTAAATCCCTTAGAGTTAACTGCATAGCCAATGAAATGGACCGGTTTAAATAGCATCAGCATCCAAATCAGCAGCTGATCTGGTCCCAGTTAACTAAGAGCCAGTCTCACCCACTGGTTGTCCTTGGATCTAATTTCTTTATGTCAGGATTGTAAATTCTCACTTCTGCAGGACAACCCCATATGTGCAAATGACTTAAACTCGGTTTCCATCCGTTCCATAATTCAAATGGTGTCTTAGGAACGGCCTTAGATGGAACTCTGTTTAAGATGTACACTGTAGTTTTCAAGGCTTCACTCCATAAGGATAAAGGAAGATTAGTGTTACTAATCATGCTCCTCACCATGTCCATAAGAGTTCGGTTCCTCCTTTCGGCTACACCATTTTGTTGTGGTGTGCCAGGCATTGTATATTGAGCAACAATGCCTTCCTCATCAAGGAACTTAGCAAATGGACCAGGCATCTGACCATTTTCTGTGTACCTTCAATAGTACTCCCCGCCTCTATCAGACCTTACAATCTTTATTTTCATGTCCTTTTGTTTATCTACTTCTGCTTTAAAACTTTTGAAAGCATCAAAAGCTTCAGCCTTATTAAACAGAAGATAAAGGTACATGAATCTTGTATAGTCGTCAATAAAGGAGATAAAATATCTCTGACCGTTGAGACATGGGGTAGGAAAAGGTCCACATATGTCAGTGTGTATGATCTCGAGGATCTGAGAACTCCTTTTGGCATCCTTAGAGGTCTTGTTTGTCTGCTTTCCCTTTATGCAGCCCACACAAGTACCAAAATTAGTAAAATCAAGAGTTTTTAAAACTCCATCTTTCACTAATCTCTTTACACGCTCAATGGAGATATGACCTAATCTCCTGTGCCATAAAGTAGAGGAGTTCTCATCGATCCTATTACGTTTAATACCAATATCTGCATGCACATTTAAGTAATTATGCTCGAAAGTGGGATCTAGATCAATTTTGTACAAACCATCAATTAAAGTTCCACCACCAACAGAAAAATTATTTTTCAAAATACGAAAACATGGTTTCTTGAATAGAAATTCATAATCAACACCCACAAGTTTTGAAACAGAAATCAAGTTTCTAGAAAAAGATGGAACATAGAAAACATTGTTTAAATCTAACACAAAGCCAGTTTTCAAAATTAATCTAAAAGTCCCCACAGCTTCGACTTGAGATCGCATCCGGTTTCCGGAATAGATGCCAACCTCATTTCCTTTCGGCTTCCTTAGGTCCAGAAAGCCCTGCATGGTATTAACAATATGAATCGTAGAACCAGAGTCAATCCACCAAGTATTAATTGGGGCATCAACAAAAAATGATTCATGACATACACAAGATATGAGATTACCTTTCTTTTCTAGCCAGTTCTTATACTTGAGGCAATCTTTCTTTTCGTGTCCAGCCTTTCTGCAGAAGAAACATTTGACCCGTTTGCCATGATGCTTTAATGGCATAGTTTCTTTGTTCTGCACATTCTTTACACGTTTGCCCTTCTTGGTACTTCCTTTAGCATGAGAAACAAAATGGGCACTTTCAAGTTTCTCATGTTTCATCCTCTCTTCCTCTTGAACACACATGGTCAGAAGTTCATTGATTGACCAATTTTCCTTATGTGTGTTGTAGGAGATTTTGAAAGGCCCATATTCCTTAGGAAGAGAGTTAAGTACCAAATGATCTAAAAATGACTCAGGAATCTCAACTTTAAGGGGTTTCAGTTGAGCAGCAATGTCCCTCATCCCCATAATGTGCTCACGCACTCCTTTAGAATAGTCAAAAGTTGTGTCTGAAAGTCTCTTCATTAGGGTGCTGGCTTGTGCCTTATCTGAGCGAACAAATTGTTCCTCAACCGCTTTGAGAAAGTCTTTTGCGTGAGGGCAATCAGGTATTGAACCCCGAATATTCTTATTCACGTGGGACTTAATGAGCATCAAACTTAGGCGATTAGATCGCTCCCACCGCTCATAGTCCAACCTTTCCTGAGGCGTACTTGATTCCGTGGGGACGGGTGGTGCATCCACACGAAGCGTCAAATCCAAGTCCATACACCCCAAAGTGAAGAGAACACTGTCTTTCCAATCGAGAAATTATCACCACATAAAATAGGAATACGAGAAGTATCATTCATAAAAGCAGTAGAAATAGCTGCAAAAGAAACATTCATGCTATGAAATATTTATCTTTATTCTAAATCAACTATCGTCAATTTAGTAGTAAATTCTAACCTTCCTGTGGGCAGAGGCTACAACCGCATAAGAATTTACTATACTTTATTAATAAGACTAGTATAAATAAAATATCAAACCCGTAAAATTTTCATACCTGTGGGCATAGAAAATTCACATTTAATATTTTATTTTACTATCCTATTCCAATATAATTTTACAAAATAATTACCTCTCTGTAGGGCAAAGCAATTATTTATAAAAATTACATCGCAATTGGAAATGTCATTTTAACCTGATGCGATGAGTAATGGAATTTTCTATCGCACATTTACATATTTCAAGATGCTATGGCTACTCTTAAAAATATGCAATGCCTAAAATAAATGACAATATATCCATAATCATGAAGTAGCCCTCATGCTCATGTAGTTTAGCGTTCACATTTATCTCATCATGTTTACAACTATCAAATAAACATTTGTATAATAAATTGCTAAACCATAAATAATTACATATAATTATGTCATCGACTCAAAGCATGGGTACATGTTCATTGAATAAATAAATTCCAGATTTCTCGTTCTCAATCCCATTTCTTTTAGAAATAATTTAATTTCTCAAGAGATAAATCTTTATTATGATAACAGTAAATTTACATGGTTCCAATTATTCTTTCCTTAAATGTCATTTGAATAGAAAGAAATAAGACCTTAAATTGTAACCAGTAAATTAGTTTCAGGAATATTCATATCTAAAATTATCCCTGTAATCTATACATTATTTCTTTATCCAATAAAACGTTAAATTTATTGGTGTGGGAGATTTAGTGGAACCCGTATATGATTATCTTTCCAAAATTCTGTTTGACCAACTAAACAATTACCCTTATATCAAACAAAATCTCTTAACAGGAACATAATATATATACAAGGATAGAAATTTACTAACTAAATAGTAAACAGATTCTTTATTTTTTATGAAGATCTCAACCGAATTTCTCTTTTACCAATTCAAACCAAGTTTGGAAATTAAACCATACGATATATGTTACAGTAATGGAAACCATCTCAATCTTAAATTTGTCATTTTATTTGGTCAAATCTTAATCATAATCTTTTTAACAATCAACCGACTAAAAGTTTGTTTGAACTTTTGTTCAACAACAGAGAGTAACAACTTTGATCTTTAAATCTTGGTTTTTAATTTTTTCCTTTTACTTGGTCAAAGAATATTTCCCTAATATCCGAGTAAATCAATAATAGTAAGGAGTACATGATTCAACCAGGGAAAGTGAGTATATAATTCAACAATATTATTTTCTTGTATTTAAACTTAAATGCTTCAGCCAAGATTGTAGGTTTAGATATCATAACAAACAACAAATAATTTTAAATACTAATCAACAAAGCCAAAGGATGGCTCTGATACCAAATGTTAAAAAATTAAGTTCTAATATGCGGAAGTTACATACCTTCAGCCATTGTTGATTAAGTTAATTGAACTGCAAGATAAAAGCTTGAAAGTCTTCCAACCCCAACCCTCTCCGTAAGTTTGTTGTTGTGTTTATGATGGAGAGACACAAGCATTAATATAGGAGGGGTTAGGGACCTTCAGTTATGAAACTACTCCCACTTCTTTTCCATCAAAGAAGGGGGTAGTGGGTTGGTTATTGTAACCAACTTTATCTCCCAAATATTCCTAATACCAACGTAAGCAAGCATTTACTGAATTCAAATCAGTAAATTGGTCAAAGCCAAGATAGAGGGAAATTAGGAATGTGGGCCACCCTTAGTCTCTAACAAGAGACGTGTCCAACATTCTCCCACTTGGCCCACATGCTATATTTCATAAGTACATGGGTGATGGATTTTATGGCCAAATAAATACTCAGATTGGGATATCACTCATTCTTAATTAAAGAACATATCACACGAATCATAGCGGTCACATTCTGATAAGTGAATGCTTCCTTCCATGTATTACAATGCATTATGCTTTCTAACTAAGCACTTGATGAGCATAACTTCTGAATGAGTCATTTCTGACAAAATACTCCGGTCCTCCTTTAATATCACAATGGATATAAGATGGTTATTCTTTATGTGCACGAATAAAACTATTTATTCAAAATAACCAAACACCTTAAATAGTCAAAGAAAGTACATGTCAAGCATTACATAAGTTAACAGAGACCCATACGGTCCACATGATCTAAGAAACTTGTGCCGGCAACACCTTAGTCATGGGATCTGCAATCATTAACTTAGTACTGATATGCTCAATGGCCACTACATGTTCCTTAACTTTATCTCTGACAAGAAGGTACTTTATGTCGATATGCTTACTTCTGCTTCTACTCTTATTGTTTTTAGAGAAGAAAACCGCAACAGAATTATCACAAAGGATCTTTAATGGTCTCTCTATAGTATCGACAATTTTGAGACCCGAAACAAAGTTTCTCAACCATATTGCTTGTGTCGTTGCTTCATAGCATGCAATGAACTCTGCCTCCATAGTAGATGTTGCGAGGATGGTCTGTTTGGTACTTCTCCAAGATATAGCTCCTCCAGCAAGAAGAAAGATATATCCCGAAGTAGATTTTCTTGAATCCACGAAAACCCTCGGGTTGAACCATGTATACCTCCTCTCCCAAATGTCCATTAAGAAATGTTGTCTTAACATCCATTTGGTGTAGCTCTAGATCGAAACGAGCTACTAAAGCCATAATAATCCGCAATGAATCCTTCTTAGAAACCGGAGAGAAGGTTTCCTGGTAGTCTATGCCTTCCTTCTGAGTGTAACCTTTAGCTACAAGTCTAGCTTTATATCGTTCGACGTTTCCGGAAGAGTCTCTTTTGGTTTTATAAACCCATTTGCAGCCAATGGCCTTAGACCCTTTCGGTAACTCAACGAGCTCCCAGACTTGATTTTTAGCCATAGATTCCATCTCTTCCTTCATGGCATCATACCAAAGTGCAGATTTTTCTCCATTTATGGCTTCCGAAAATGAATTTGGGTCACGTTTAGGCCCAATGTCAAAATCAGACTCTTGGAGGAGATATACCAGATAATCGCTAGAAATAGCTGGTTTTCTTGTTCTTGAGGATCTCCTTAGAACCACATCTTCATGCTCAATTTGTGGAACATTATCTTGTGGGATTTGTTCTTCATTAACCGGTTGCTCTAAAGTTGGTTGTTGTGCAATTATGTCAGGTTGACTTCTCTGCACAATTACCAAATCTAGTATCCACAGGCAACTCAGGTTCCTCTCGTGTTTCCTCAAATTCTATCAGTCGAGGGATATCACTCCCACTTGAATCAAAATCCTCAAAGAACTTAGCATTTCTAGCCTCAACTATTCTTTGGGAATGTGAAGGACAATAAAACCTAAATCCCTTAGAGTTAACTGCATAGCCAATGAAATACCCACTGGTTGTCCTTGGATCTAATTTCTTTATGTGAGGATTGTAAATTCTCACTTCTGCAGGACAACCCCATATGTGCAAATGACTTAAACTTGGTTTCCATCCGTTCCATAATTCAAATGGTGTCTTAGGAACGGCCTTAGATGGAACTCTGTTTAAGTTGTACACTGCAGTTTTCAAGGCTTCACTCCATAAGGATAAAGGAAGATTAGTGTTACTAATCATGCTCCTCACCATGTCATAAGAGTTCGGTTCCTCCTTTCGGCTACACCATTTTGTTGTGGTGTGCCAGGCATTGTATATTGAGCAACAATGCCTTCCTCATCAAGGAACTTAGCAAATGGACCAGGCATCTGACCATTTTCTGTGTACCTTCCATAGTACTCCCCGCCTCTATCAAACCTTACAATCTTTATTTTCATGTCCTTTTGTTTCTCTACTTCTGCTTTAAAACTTTTGAAAGCATCAAAAGCTTCAGCCTTATCAAACATAAGATAAAGGTACATGAATCTTGTATAGTCGTCAATAAAGGAGATAAAATATCTCTGACCGTTGAGACATGGGGTAGGAAAAGGTCCACATATGTCAGTGTGTATGATCTCGAGGATCTGAGAACTCCTTTTGGCACCCTCAGAGGATCTGAGAACTCCTTTTCCTACCCCCTAGTTTTTGGACCTTAAGAAAAAATGTACACAACAATAAAATTACTTACAGGCAAAAGAATTAGATATCCACATGCTGCAATTGGGTCTTGTGCATGTCCTAATAGAAGTCGTCGTGAATGTACGGATTGCACGCGGCCAGGGGACCCTTCTGATCATAAGCTGACTTTCGATGTTATGGTAAAAAGTGGGCAACACCACGTAATTGGAAAAACTAGCAAAAAGAAGGGTGGAAGCCAAATACATAATAAATAACTTCACAAAGTCGAACCGGGGTTCTTGGTCATTGACCATACTCCTTAAAGCATTCCCAATATTAGTACTCGGAAGTGTCGATGCCTTACCCCCAAAGTATCAGTGGCAGCAACTTTTGAGAATGCATCATACTCTATGCCATCCATAGGTGAACCCAATATGAGTGTTGTAAGTTTAATCTCCCCAAACTGAAGGTATCCTTGCTCGAATTATCTACATAATATTTATAATATTGTTCTATTGGGCTTCCTTAAGTTGTCCTTCGTCATCTTCCCATCGGCAAATGCTTGAAATAAAGATGTAAATCCTAGCTGACAACCATCATCCAAATACAACAACGTCCTACGCACAACTTTTTCTGTAATTTTGGATGAAGATCATTAAACAAAACCTAATTTTTTGACAAATCTTTTATACTTATGTTGTTTATTGACTTAAACTTTAAGGATTCAAAAGTTCGACAATTTAACCCAATAAATCAGGTTTCCAGAACAATTACTAAGATTTAGAGTTTGGGGAATTACGAATATGAGGCTCAATTCTGTCATATATATTTTATATCACAGAAATTGGAGAAGCTGTTGAAAATTATAACAATAAATCTTAATCACATACTTGTGAGCAAAATCTCTCAAAACTTGTTATTCAAGTGCACTCCACCTCTTTTTTTTCTCCTGGGTTCCATATTAAATTCATACTTCACTAAATGAGAGATAGGTGTTGTAAGAACTAGGGTTTGAGAGAACCAGATGAAATGAAAATAGGGCAAGACATTTTCCTTTATACAGTCAACTCTAGTCAAATGGTCAATGAAGACTAGGGTTGTGGTCCAAGTCCAAGTCAAGCATTCCAAGTCAAAATAGTCCATGAAGTCTGGTGTGATGGTCAAGCACAACAAGAAACTTCTATAGGCACCTGCAGCAAATAAAGAATTAGTTAGGAAAACTAACTAATTAGAATTTCTGTTAAGATTGTAACTAACTTTAGTTTTCTTCTAAACTCTACCTATAAATGGAGTTAGAATTGTACTTAAAATCTCATTGAAATAAAACAGAATTCTTACCAAGGAAATCTAACATGGTATCAGAGCTCAGATTAGATCCAAAATTAGGGTTTCCTTCTCTTGAATTCAATAGCAATCAATTCAACACCTCGTAAAATCAAACACAAAGCAAAAGATGATCAAAACTCAGTAAAATTCATCATCAGTTCTTAGTTCTATAGATAAATTTGAAGAAAGAAGAAGAAATCTAATCAAGTTTTCAAGGAAAACTTACTGTTTCTTCAGACTTGTCTTCAAGCACGCTTCCACATTCAATCATGGCTTCAGCAAATCTTGGTAACCTTCCTCCTATCTCTTCTGTTACTAGTTTTATCACAGAAAAACTTGATGATTCTAACTTCCTGATGTGGAAGGATCAAGTGGAAACATTGTTAGTAACATATGATCTTCTAGGGTTTGTTAATGGTACCATTGAACCACCACCACAACTTAAAATAATACATGGGGTTGAGCAAGTTAACCCTGATTATCAAATCTGGAGAAGTAAAGAGAGTTTTGTCAAATCTTACCTTAAGAGTACTTTATCCAAGTCAGTCTATTATGATACATATGGACTGAATTCAGCTCAAGAAATTTGGGATTGTCTTAACCTTACCCATAATGAAGGTCTTGAGTCTAAGAAAGACCAACTTAGAAAGAAACTACAGTCCATCAAGAAGGGAAATGTTTCAATCTCTGAATATCTCAGAGAGATCAAACAATTGGCAGATTCTCTTATATCTGTTAATGATAGAATTAGTGATTCAGACTTGGTCAGGATTGCTATTCAGGGACTTAGTTCAGATTATGATCAATTTATCATTGCCTTAAGAGCTAACAATGAACTATTGTCCTTCATACAACTTAAGTCTAGACTCACCCAACATGAACAGTGGCTTATTTCCAAACAAGAAGATCAAGAAGCCTATTATGTTAAGAGTACAGTGAATAAACAAGTTAAAAAGCCATCTCCTTCATATTATAGAAATCAAAATTCTGCAAAAAGGGATATGTCTTCATCCCAACAGCAGCATACTCATTCAGATAACATCAAGCATAAGAATAAAAAAGCAGAAGATTTT
The DNA here is from genome assembly GCA_002897215.1 of Eschscholzia californica subsp. californica. Lineage (NCBI taxonomy): Eukaryota > Viridiplantae > Streptophyta > Magnoliopsida > Ranunculales > Papaveraceae > Eschscholzia > Eschscholzia californica. The sequence continues at coordinate 3,600 of BEHA01050344.1, read as the reverse complement.
GATTTCTCTACTGTTCCTTGTGGCATTTGCAAAAGATGGGGTCACTCTGCTGGGGTTTGTTACTTTAGGTTTATCAAAAACAAGTCCCACAGTGGATATCATACTGAGTCTAAAAGTGAGCAGGAAATTCAAGGCTCAGGAACACCCAAGGAACCTATTGACACTACAAAAAAATAGTTTATTGCCGACGCCTGTTCCTGACAGTTTATTGTGCAACGTCGGTTATAAAAGATATAGCCGACGGTTGCATCCGTTTTTGTCGGCTGTAGTCATGATCTGCCGACGGTTTCGTATAAAACCGTCGGCATAAGCCACACCCGGTGAATGTCCGGGATTTTCATTTTCTGACCGCATTGTCGACGATGTTAAGAATCTGTCGGCGGTGGTAATTGGCGACGACTTTTTCCATCCCGTCGGTATGGTGTTGGCGCGGATTTATTTATTTTGGCGGAAAAAATTCGAGTGGGGGGGGGGGGAATTTTTTGCGAAAATATACTACCGACGGCCATATGACACATAAGTCAGATTTTAAAGATCAAGCTTGGCTAGCTGACACTGGTGCCAGCAGCCACATGACACATTCAGCTGCAAATCTCAAGTCTATTCAGCCATATAATGGAACAGAGGCTGTCATGGTGGGTAGTGGTAATCTTCTATCCATCTCTAGTATTGGTAATTCTCAATTATCAACTTCAAGTCATGATTTTACTCTAAATAAAGTACTTTGTGTCCCTACTCTAAAAAGAAATTTGCTATCCATATCAAAATTTACAAAAGAGAATTCATGTTCTGTTGAATTCTCACCATGGGGTTACAATATTAAAGATATTTGGTCACAAAAAGTTCTAGCAGAAGGTCCTGTTAAGAACAATCTTTACCCTATAGAGGTTCATTCACATAATTTACATTCTGATCAGGCTCATGTGGCACATGTTGTTACTAGTTTTGACATTTGGCATGCCAGACTAGGACATTCTCATAATGGGGTCATTAAGCAACTACATAAGGAGAATAAGATTGTTGTTTCTAACACCACAAGTAAGGTTTTCTGCAAATCTTGTGAATTGGGTAAAAGCAAGTGTCAACCATTTGAGACTTCTTCATCCACAACTAATACACCTTTATATCTAGTTCATTGTGATATTTGGGGACCAGCCCCTGTGTGCACTCCTAATGGAGCAAGATATTATATACTTTTCTTAGATGACTATAGCAAATATAGTTGGATATACCCAATGAAGCTCAGGTCAGACAGTATAAAGTGCTTTACTCACTTTAAGGCAACAAGTGAAAACTTACTCAAGACAAAAATTGTGTATTTCCAATCTGATGGAGCACCTGAGCTAAAGAAAGGTGACTTTAGGGCCTTTTTGGATTCAAATGGTATTCTCTTTAGATGCTCCTGTCCTTACACTCCACAACAGAATGGTAAGGCAGAGAGAAAACACAGGCACATCACTGAACTAGGTAATACCTTATCCTTTCACTGTTCATTACCAAAAACTTTATGGTTTGATGCTTTCAATACTGCTGTCTACATTATCAATAGAGTCCCAACACCCACATTAAAGGGTTTTTCTCCCTTTGAGACTCTATTTCATTTATCTCCTGATTACACACAACTGAAAATTTTGGGTGTGCTTGCTACCCTCATCTAGGAGAGCTTAGAAAGGATAAGCTCAGCCCTAAGAGTGTTCAATGTGTATTTTTGGGCTATAGTGCTGAACACAAGGGTTATAGATGTTATGATCCTGTTTCTAAAAGGATGTACATGTCTAGGCATGTTACTTTTGATGAGAACACTTTTCCCTATGCTCACATCAATAATTCTATGCCTAGTGTGATCAGAATACTAGTTCTCAGATTTTGTTACCTCTGCCTACTTTGGATACAATTCAGCCTGTCTCAACTGATTTGGGCACATCTAGTATTAACACTAGTCCACCAACAAATACAGTATCTAGTTGTCTATATTCTCCTGAGTTGGGCATTCCTAGTAGTTCTACTAGTACACCAGCAAACTCAACACTACAAGTCCAACAACAACAGACTGATTGTGTTACCACTAGAGGCAGAAATGGTATTGTGAAGCAAAAGCAACTTCCATCTGATTTTGTTGCCCACTATTCATCATCTCACCTATTGGATGTTGCTTTCTTATCCATTTTGGAGCTTCCTACTGAACCCACTAGTTATAAAGAAGCCTCAAAACATAATGAATGGGTGAAAGCTATGCATGAAGAATTTTCAGCATTACAAGACAATAAGACATGGTCTCTAGTACCCTCAAATGATAAAATGAATATTCTTGGCTGCAAGTGGGTGTTTAAATTGAAATAGAAAAGTGATGGGACTATTGAAAGATATAAGGCCAGATTGGTAGCAAAGGGTTTTCACCAACAAGAGGGTGTGGACTATGAAGAAACATTTAGTCCAGTTGTTAAATCCAATACTATCAGATTAGTTCTTTCTATTGTTGTCTCAAGATCTTGGCAAATAAAACAACTAGATGTATCAAATGCTTTCCTACATGGAACTTTAGATGAGGCAGTATATATGATACAACCACCTGGATTTGTTCAACAAGGGAAAGAAACTCATGTCTGCCACTTACACAAAGCTTTGTATGGACTAAAACAGGCACCAAGGGCCTGGTTCAATAAATTTGCAACATTCTTATATGCATATGGTTTTCAGAAGAGCAGATCAGACCAATCAATGTTTGTCATGCATAGTAACTCAGATATTATGGTTCTTCTACTCTATGTAGATGACATAATACTAACAGGAAGCTCAAATACTCAAATAAGTACTCTCATTACTGATCTCAGCAGACAATTCAAGATGAAAGATTTGGGTTTATTATCATACTTTCTGGGTATAGAGGTTACTTATGATACAACTTCAAGTTCCATGATGTTAACTCAGAATAAATACACACTACAACTTCTCAAGAAAGCTGGGTTATTAAATTCAAAGCCTTCAAAGCTTCCTGTGTCTAGTGGACAAAGGGTATCTATTCACAATGGTGAAATTCTTTCCAACCCAACTGAATACAGAAGTCTAGTTGGGGCTCTGCAATATGTGACATTAACCAGACCAGACATTTCTTTTGCTGTAAACTACACAGCTTAGTTCATGCATAGTCCTACTTCAACCCATCTAATTTTGGTCAAGAAGATTCTCAGGTATTTAAAAGGCTCAATTGGTTCTGGAGTTCGATTATCTCCAAGTGATCTAACAACAATAACAGCTTTCTCAGACTCAGACTGGGCAGGATGTCCTGACTCCAGAAAGTCTACTGCTGGGTACTGTGCCTTCTTAGGGTCCAACATCATATCTTGGAGTTCAAAGAAACAAGCGACAGTAGCAAAGTCCTCTATAGAGGAAGAATATAAAGCCTTATCAACAATGGCAACTGAGGTTGTATGGATTTCATACCTGATGGCTGAGCTTCGGTTTTCTTTACAAAAACCATTCAAGCTTTACTGCGACAACATAAGTGCGAAATACCTAGCCTCCAATCCAGTTTTCCACGCGAGAACGAAGCATATTGAAGTCGACTTTCATTATGTAAGGGATCTGGTTTCGGAAGGGTTG
>BEHA01050343.1:565-23549 GCA_002897215.1 Eschscholzia californica subsp. californica | reverse complement strand
TTTCCATGCATTCTATTACAGCATCCCAGATTTCATCGCTTACTTCTGCATCGTCCGGCAACCGCATTATGATCTGCAAGAAATAAAAAAAATCGGAAATTGAATTCTTCCTTAAGAAGTAGACTAAATTTGGGTTAGTTACTCTTCTTGCCTTCTTCAATGAACTCATTAAACTTAAACACAGTAATGCGAATCCATGGTTCTTAAAAAAGTAATCGTACACTTTATTTTTCCTAGGTAAAGGTAAGAAACGAGAGCTAATTTAGTGTTCTTCAACACTTGCACATACCCAGTGAGAACCGGTTCGTTACCATAGACATTATAATACCTAATTGTTTCAGAAATAAGTGACAGGTAGTAACCAATTTGGAACTACTGCCAAGAAGAAGCATCTGAAAACTAGTTCCTCAATTATAATGAGTGAAACTTACTTATTTGAAGAGGTAATCAAAAACCCTAATTGCTCAAGAAGCTAATCAACAACTACCAAGCAACTATTTTGGATTTTATCCGTAGACATTTGAAAATGAGTTCCTAGTCATAAGCAGAGAAAGTCAATTACGAAATAAAATAACCATAAATTTTGAAACCCTAATCTATCCAAAAAAGAGGGTGAAAGACCAATAACAAAATCTACTACAAAAAGCGAACAATCAGAAGTGTTATTACCTCAGAGATTATCTGGCAAGATCTAAACCTAGCAGTCTTATTAGCAGCAACAGCAGAAATAAGAAGAAACTGTAAGAACTTCTCCAAAAAGGCATCACATTCAGTAGCATACTTTTCGTCTCTTCTAGCAGCGAAAATGGAGATGAAACGGATAATTCTCTCAGCAGAGGCAATTCGTCTTTGAAAATCGAAAAGAGGGGTTAGGGTTTTGGAGAAAGCGGAAAAGAATATGGTAGGAGAAGATGAACGAAGGACAGTTAGCTCTTTCAGCTTTCGATTATGAATAGCGTATGATACTCGACATTCGTCGAGAATCTTAGCGATCTTTGTCATAAGCAACTTCTCGTCTTCTTGATCTGCCATTGTTAGTCTCTCTCTCTCTCTCTCTTGAAGCTTGATCGGTCTCTGCTATTTTGCTCTCCTTTTCTCTCTTCTCTTTCACTTTGAGCGGGAAAACTACACACTCTTCCTCTTTTGAACTTTTTCTCATTCCCTTTCGAATTGAGGTACATCCCAAACCCGAACAACCCAGCCCTTTAGAGTTGATGGACACAAAAATTCCGGAAGCGGGTCGGTCTGACCCAAACGCCCCAGATGAAATAAACAGACCGGGCTCGGATTTCTATGTCTGAATCTGAATTTGCTGAATCTGAATTAGCTGAACTGAATTTCCTGAATCTGAATTTGCTGAATTATTATGCAAATTAGATGTTTGTTTTTCAAATCTGAATTGTTGGGTCTGAATTGAAATTTTGACATTTATACCCCTTTTTGAAATTCAGCCAAACAAACCCTAATTTCAATTTGCCCTTACCCAAAGAAAGCCCTAAGTTTCTTATGCCCTCTTTCTCCATCTCTCGGCAGTCTTTCTCTCACTCGTTTCTCTCTCTTTCTGGAACAGTAAGAAAACCCAAAAGAAAACCTTAAGTAGATTAACGAAGATAAACCCTCTCCGGATCCAGCGAATTGAAGCAAGGGTTTAACTTCATCTCTCTCTCTCTCTCTATAACAGTAGATCCTCTCAGTCGCACTCTCTTTGGCTCTCTCTCTCTAATAATAGATGTGCAAATTAGGGTTTCGTCTCTATCATTTTCTCTCTTTAACAGCAGGTCAGCAAGTTAATGTTGTGGTGGTGGTGGTTTGTAATGGTGGTGGTGGTCTGTAGTGGTGGTGGTCATTTGTAGTGGTGGTGATTTGTAGTGGTGATTTGTAGTGGTGGTTTGTAGTGGTGGTGGTGATTTGTAGTGGTGGTGACTTGTAGTGGTGATTTGTAGTGGTGGTGGTGATTTGTAGTGGTGGTGGGGGTTTGCATTGGTGGACTAGTGGTTGTTGTGGTCATTTGTAGTGGTGGTGATTTGTAGTGGTGGTGATTTGTGGTGGTGGTTTGTAGTGGTGGTGGTGATTATTAGTGGTGGTGCTGATTTGTAGTGGTGGTTTGTAGTGGTGGTGGTGATTTGTAGTGGTGGTGGGGGTTTGCATTGGTGGACTGGTGGTTGTGGTTGTTGTGGTGGTGATGGTGGTGGTGGAGATGGAGATGGTGGTTCTGGTGGAAATTTTTTTAATTCACGAGGTTATTAATGTAAATTAACACAATTCAGATTTTGCCCTTGGTTTCAGACTTGTTTTGAAGTCTGAAAAATGTGGGTCTTTTTTCAGCCAATTCAGACATCAAGTTAATTCAGCTAACATTTCAGATTTTTCTAAATAAGAAAAACAAACGTCTGAAATCTGAATTGACCTCAATTCAGATTTCAGATCTGAAAATAAATGAAAAACAAACAGCACCTAAGTGCTATATTGCATTCCATCCAAACCGATAATATCCTCTGATATCACCCGCTTAAATGTTTGTTCATTTAAAAACAAAGAGGGAATAAAAATGGTTAAATCTCACGTTGTAAAGAGATAACTGATGTTTGATTGACCTTCATGGTCGAATTTTTAAAAAAATTGGTGGACTCAAGTGACATATAGGGTTTTGGCATTGATGTGTTCACGTCCACAATGTCTGAAGGGTTCGTTCTCTTGAGTAGCGCGTAAAGGTGCTCTCCTTTTGGATAGTATACACTGTAATCCAACCGCCTGATATTCGATAAATCTGAAAAAAATATGACGGGCTTAGACAAGTTTTGGACAAAAAGATTTTAGAATGTATTCACCCGAGTCCCCTCACGATCACTGTAATGGATATAAAATTATAGAGCCGCCCAACATAACTCCATGACGGACTAATCCGGTGGTCACCAGATTCATCCCAATTTTCACCCTTAGGTTACATTATACAAGTACAAACTTAGAACTATGTAAACCTCTCTGTCTAGTATCACAACCATCTTGTCAAGCCTTGTTGGTATTACCGATGACCCGTGCCTTTTTGTTTTTCTTATGCATTGTAATATGTCTAGCATATGCCTTGCACTAAGCCGGCATATGCCTTGAGCATGCATACTAAGGTGCCTTGTATATGAGTAGCTTCGTAGATAGCTTCCCTTTGGCACGGGAACGTAGACGTCTTTATTTTCCAACAAGTATGTTTGGTTAAAAGTATTGATGTTTCCTTGTAAGATTAGGTGAAACAGTCATGTTGCATATTACAGGGAGTGAATGGTAAGCTTTGAGTGAAAGACCCCTACCTTCCAAATAGTGGGCAACCAAGAGTCATAAGCTTCACTAGCCTTTAGGAAGTTTCTTTAGTCATATGCTTGTTGTAATTTGTGAGCTTTCATTTGCAGTCAATACAATCTTGTCGCTTTCATTTGTAACTACCTTTGAGTTTTGGTATTAGTTTGTAAGGCTGACTTGTACCTAGAGTGCGTACAAGTGGCGCACGACACCTTTCGAGAAAGTAAAGTCGTGACACTAAGTCGCAACAGATTTTGTCTGCGCCAACCCTCCAAGCCAACCTCCAATATCTGATATGTACATCTAATTGGAGGCCACAATATATTCCATTCAAGTGTCAACTGCATTCATTTTGACTAGTTGGCGCAACAAATAATCTAACAATTATGGGGTTTGTTACTCTAAAAAGCTTCACCAGTAAAAAGAAATCCCTGCATTTGCTAAATTGGAGCATGCACATATAATATAAGCTCCAAATTTACTTCCATTCAAGGTGAGAATATCATATGTCGTTCGATCCACAAAATTTTGACCAATAAATAACGTCTTTCATTTACATTCACTTTGATTAAGTGGGCACATCTCTTAACTAGAGAGACTATGCTCTACTCTTTGCGTGCTTATGTCATAATATTGATATCAATAAAACAAACTCAAGAGAATTTTCGTGTTTAGTAATAGTAATGGATAATGAAACATCTTATCCAACAAAGATGTGTTGCTACTTCTAACTCCAATTGGGCACGAATAGATCTACAAGTAGACATTAGTTTCATTCTTAAAAACAGTGGGAGAAAAAGTCCAATTAAAAACGGAATCAGTTCTTATCTTTCTTTTGTATGAGGAGGTAGTGGTTGTCTTAATTTGCAGAAATCATAATTGGTTTTTAAATTGACAGTACGGAGTCACATGTAGAATTTAAACACGTAATCTCAATTTATTTATCTCGAAATATAAAGAAAGAAAAAGTTTTTGTCGTACAAGATAATAAACTAGACTTACAAATCATGAATTGATGGGTTGTTGGGATGAAGACGTCGCTTAAAATAATGTTAATGGTAATGGTGGAACCCATTTTAATTAGACCTTTTCTTGACTTGTACTTCCATCACTCCATGATGTCCTTCATTTCCGTATAAAGTTGTGCCGAACTTTATTTTCGTGACAACATATACACACTCGTGAATTTAAAAATGTCACTAAATCACATGATTAACACATATCTGAAGTACTATGTTCACATCTTATTTTAATTTATAATGGAGTTTACTTTTCCAACTTGAACTTTTATCTTGTCTCCATAAAAAAAAAAGGTGAAATCTTAATATTCATAGGCTCATCAAAGAAACAAAATACTCCACAAGTTGGAAGCAGTAGTTGGACACTCTCTTAAGTTCATGAGATGGTGAAATCGAGTCTCGTTAAAAGCAGTTTGCCATCAAGATTATCCAATGTAATTAGACAATAACTAAATATAGTAATAGTAGAAGTAGATGGGCTTTCAAACCTCCTAGGATGACCATAAAGGTCTTTATATGACTTCTAGGGTCCAAGATGTCTTAATTGGCAGTTAGTGTTTATCCATATTCATGATGTATCAATGTCATTGAAATGTAATGACTCTCAAAGTCCAATCTCAAAAAGAAATAAAAATAAATAACAATTAGTCCCTCATATTTTATTAATAATTATATAACTTTTATTTATGGCAAATTCAAACAAGGGCAAATAACTATCTGCTCCTTACTTATCTGCCAATACATGTGAGAGTGAGAGGGGGTAAAACACCAACTAAACTGATTCATAACCTTAATGACAAAGATATAATAAAGTTGTTCGCGTATAAGAAAACTTTCATTTTCGCGAGGACAATCACCTAAAAAACGAGAAGAGAAGATCGACGAAAACAGTTAAAATGTAGAGAAGACGGCGACTCTTTTTTATGTTGGTTTCCACAGAATGGTGGTCTCAGCAATCATGGAAGTAACAACATAAGGATCCATGTTCGAAGCAGGCCTTCTGTCTTCAAAATAACCCTTACCCGCTTTCTCAGTATCACGGCCAACTCTAACCGATGCACCGCGATTTGCCACTCCCTGTTAAAAAAAAACACGCGTAAAAAATGAATTTACTATAGGAGTACATAATGCAGTGTACTACGAAGGCAATAAAGGATAATACGGATTGTAAGAAAGAAGGATATTTTCTTATACGCATTTACAGAGCCAGGATGCGTAAGTAAACCATCCTCATGAAACGGATTCAAATTTTAAACCCTAACAAAGTTTGATTGAAATTCTTGGGAGCACAAACATGCGAAAAAGGGGAAAGAGAAGTTTTTACCCATTTGAAGGTGTTAATGTCAGCAGTTTCGTGGCGTCCGGTGAGACGTCGTTCATTTCCTTCTCCGTAAGCAGCAATGTGTTCATTGTGTCTAAGACCAAGCTTTTCAATTGCCTTCTTGATAATTTCGTAACCTCCGTCGTTTCTCATGGACTTGGTACTAAAGATAACGGAGGACAATTCAATTCAGCATATACGAGAAATGCCCAAATATTTGAAATAATATTCAATAATAGATCTTAATATCATGGCTAGTTTTGAGATGAAATTTTCTATCTGATTTTCGATTATTTAGAAGAGATTTGTTCAGTCTTTTTGTTGTATAGTAAGAAAAGGCGTAGAAATTACCTGTAGTTACAGTGAGCACCAGCGCCATTCCAGTCTCCCTAATGACAAAAATCACCCATAAAAGTTGAAGGATTTTTCGCATTTCACAATCATACGTAAATCCCAATAACAACTTGAATGAGAAAAAGGAAAAATTCAAGATAACAAGAAAAAGGTAAAATATTCACCTCGATAGGCTTGGGGTCAAAAGAAAGAACAACTCCAGCAACCTCAGTAATCCTCTGTTCAGACGAAGAATCGATGTTAAGATCAAAACCAAGAATTGAATTTAATACAAGAGTCAATATCTTAAATGTGCAAATATTAATTACCTCAAGAATATAACGAGCTGCCCATATTTCATCACCAGCCGAAATACCTACAGCTGGGCCGACTTGAAATTCCCACTGTACAAAAATCACTATTCAATTTTCCGAAGTCTAAAATAGGTCGATTCTGATTACAAGAATAATAGGTGAAAATAATGAAAATGGTTCTCACCTGTCCGGGCATGACTTCTCCATTGATTCCACTAATGTTAATTCCTGCATACAGGCAGGCTTTGTAGTGAGCATCAACTATGTCACGCCCAAACGCCTTGTCGGCACCGGCACCACAATAGTAAGGTCCCTGATTTACCAGTAACAAATAGATTTGATTAGTTTATGCTTGATACCCCCATCAAAATCGGTAAGAATAATATATGAATGATAAGAGAGTGGAAGATGAAAAAAAAAGAACAATTTACTATATTATAATTTATACTCCTAATCTCCTATATGAATAAAACTGTCTTAGGGCCAGGAAATTGAATTCCATGGTAACAAGTGAATTATTGGATCAATTAAATCAAAGAAATCCACACCAAAAATGGACAAAGATCATAAAATTTTCAATCTTAAAAAAGAAAAACCCAAGCATATTCAGAAATATGTGATCAGTCTGAGCTGTAAGGCTAAAAGTAAATAAAACCGTTTTCCAATTTGCCCGATACAGTCCGATGTGTTGGTATTTTAAAGCATTTACCAATCAAGACAACTTAGTCCATCTGGAAACAAGTTGCCTAAATTGTGCATATTTGATTCATTTATCCAATAAACCAAATCAACCTTTGAAAACAGAATATATTGCAGATATAGAAAACCCGAAACTTAATTGGAAGTTTTTCTTACTTGTGGTCCAGGAAATCCTCCCAAAGGCCAGCCAATAGGCCACTTAACATCCCTTTGCAAGAGAGTGTATTCTTGTTCAATTCCATACCTGGTTATACAATTACCCGTAATCAGATCATCATAAATTTCTTACCAAAAACGTAAAATAAAAGTTTATACTAGAACATAAATGCTGAAAGCAATCTATACTAGTAATAGATCAAATTGGAAGTATTACCATGGTTCTTCCTTGGCAACTTCAGGGTTGCTGAAGATTTTTGCAGCTGCACATCTCTTGTTTGTGGGGATCGGCTCTCCCGCCGGTGTGTAAGCATCACAAATAACCTAAACAAATGAAGAAAACAAGTTAGGAAATGAAGTAATAAGAGAAAAATTCAATTTGATAAAATAATTTAGAATGATTACAAGAATGTTGTTTCCTCTTCTGAATGGATCCTTGAAAATAGCTTGAGGACTGTTTTCCAAATAAATAATGATAAAGATTAGAAGGAATCTTAATAATTAAGGAAGATAAATGGGAAGAAAGAAAAAAAAAAGGACTGAATAGAAAATGAAAATCTTACTATAAGATCACTTCACTATCCTGTCCTGGAGCTTGACCAGTGCTGGAACCATCATAGTTCCACTTGGGTAGCTCAGAAGGATTAGTTACCTTCCCTGGTAAAGTCTAATCAAACAAACAAAAAATACAAAAACAAAATCAATCAAACATAAAAATACTAGAACAAATTACAGAATACAAATGGTAGAGAAAGAGAGAGATTACCCTTGCTTTGCTACGAATGTCCATACCAGATCCACCAACCCTGTTACAAAATTGATATCAGAATCACAAAATCGAAACTTTGCAAAAAAAAAAAAAACAAGGGATACCCATTGAAGAATGATAAAAACAAGGAATACCCATTGAAGTATAATAAAAAATCAGAGCTCCAATCCAAGAAAAAACAGAAACAATGAAATACCCATTGAAGTATTAAACCCTTAAGATACAGAGATTAAATAGTAAAATTGTAACAAAATCAAGGCAATACCCATATACCCATTAGAAGTTGTTATATGAAAAATTGAAAACAAATTACAGGAATGAGAAAAGATCAAAACTTGATTCATGAGAAGAGAAGATGAAGCTTATTTACTTAGTATATACAAATAAAACAGGAAGAAAATAATAAAAACTAACCATATGTACTCAGCGATGATCTTCTCCGTGGAATCGGAGAGATTCAAGTTGATCAGATCTGCAAGCAAAGACATGTTTAAGAAAGAAAACCTTGAGAAACGATGAACACCCTAATAATCCCTTTGTTGGTATGAAACCTCTATGTTATGTTATGAAGTGGAATAGAATGAACAAGGGGACCCTATTTATAACTTGTTTCAATGTATGATAGGAATATCATCACTAAAAACAAGGAAAGAAAATATAAAACCAAAAGAAAAATGGTTACATACTTACATGTTGCGTGGGGCACAGTGCTGGTGATAGAGTCCCACAGTTGTAAAAGAAAAAAGGAGCGACTAAAGGCGCCCCTTCAAATTGTTATTCGCGTCCCATAAAAGTGATTGACTCTAGTCAAATCCGTTTGACCCACGTCTTTTTTTCGGACTCGAACTAGTCTAAGCAGGCACTGTTTCGAGTTTGAGACCACTCGGATTTTTCGGACTTGATAGGACTGATTTATACTTACAAAACACTCTAAAATCACTTGAAATCAACCTAAAATCGATGATAAACAATTTTCAAAGATTTACCCACTTAAAAATCTCTTCAAATAGTGGACCAATGGATAAAATAAAAAAAAAAAAGGATTTTTAGAAGGTCGCAGCTTTGGGGAATAAAGAAAATTTTCCGGGGAATAAATTATCGAGGGAATCCAGATTTTTTTGAAAATTCTCCGGAGAATAAATTTTTATGGGGAATACAGAATACATTTTTTTTTAAAGTTCTCCTCCATTTCATCTGTTCTCTCTGCCACTTCATCTTCTCGACACCTCATCATCTTCTCCGACAAAAGTCGCAGGTCCGCCAATTTTCCGACCGGCGACCTTCAAACTTAAAAAAAAGAAAAAAAAAATTAATTTTCTCTCTCTCTCTCTAAACTTTCTTTTTCTTTTCTCTCTCTAGAACATATCTAGAGAGAGAAGGTATGTTCTCACGAACAGATATATACCTAAATCCAGTTTCCCTTTTTTCTTTATTTGTTCTGATGTTCCCGTCTAGATAATGGTCCAAAACCAGATTAAATAACCCAACATGCTCCGATCTTCTATTTTTGAACTTCCCTATCTAAGGGATTGTAGACACCAGATGATTTGGGTGTTCTTAATACCAGCTATAAATCTTATGCAAGTAACAAAAAGAAAAATAAGCTAAAACCAATACCAACAGAATAGCAATATCACAAATAAACTGTCAAAGTTTAAGCAACAATCAAAGGAAACAAAGAGATGGTGATTTCGACGATAAACGATTACACAATTGATAATAAGAAAAACGAATTAAGCACGACAAAATCCGATAGAAAATCTACTCTCAATAATCTTCACCTTCATCATCTTCTTCAACACCTTCTGCACCAACTTCCTCATAATCTTTCTCTAAAGCTGCCAAATCTTCCCTGGCTTCTGAGAATTCTCCTTCTTCCATACCTTCACCAACATACCAGTGAACAAATGCACGCTTCGAGTACATGAGATCGAACTTCTGTTCGTGAAAACAAATCTGTTCTCTTTCATGTTCTCACGAGTACATGAGACTTTCGCCGGAGAAGATGATGAGGTGTCGAGAAGATGAAGTGGTAGAGAGAGGTGATGAGATGGAGGAGCCTTTTTTCATAGCATCTTCTAAAATTAGAAGCCCCTTAGCAATAAAAAGCAACATAAAAAATCTTATTTGACTAGTTTTAAGAAAAGTCTTTATTCCCCAGAAAATTTTCTTTATTCCCCAAAGCCGCGGCCTTTTAGAGAAAAAAGTAGAGATTTTCTTTTTGAGAAATCGACTACGATCTACGTTGGTCGTTACAAGGCATCGATACACTATGAAGATGTGATAAGCACGCGCCTAAGTTAAACCAATAATGAAAGAGGCCTAATGCCCAACAACATGAAAGAGGCCTAAAGCCCGACAATTAATTACATAATTTATACTTTTAATAACCCCAGTTCAATAAACCATGAATTCTGCTTCTTTTGGAAATCAAACCTGGGACCTCCAAAATTTTGGATCCAAAATTTTGGAGTTTATGTCAATACTTTCAACCACTTGGGCAACCAAGCGTTAAGTAAAAAGGTAAAGATCTTTTGAAACCTATTTTCAGTCTCCTTCTTCAATTAAGGAACTATAGATATATGATACCCATAAAAAAACACAAAGAAATCTAAGGTGTTTGGTGAAGATTTTGGAAAGGCCGCGGCTTTGGGGAATAAAGAAAACTCTCTAGGCAATAAAGACTGAAGTCAACCATTTCTGACTTAGGGAGCATATTTATTTTGAGTCCAAAATATGTCCTTTTCTTTATTTGATCCTTAATCTCCATCTTATTCTCTCTCCTGCTCGGCCCCTCTTTCTTCTCTATCTGAAGTACTTTGATCTCTTTCTTAACCACTCATATTCGCTGAAAGATTGAAGATGGTAATCGAACGATTTATAACAATAGAGGATCTTCACCTAGCAATGTCTAAAGAACTACTTTGCAACTTTCAAATCCCTAGCTTTTGATTCCAATTACTCACATAGTGGAATTTGGTTTCCTTTACTCTCTCAAGGACGATTTACCACAGAAACCCAACTCTTTTGATGAAGAGAAGAAGAAGAAAAGTTCAAGAACAACACCGTAACCTGAAAATCAAGGACAAGATTGGGATACAGATGGTGAAGAGGAAACAAAAGAAAGAGAATAATGATGTGGATCTATCTAAAACTCCCATTAAAACTTCCCCTCCTTAGAAGGTAATTTTCTTTCTAGACCAAAATATCTAGGGTTTTGTTCAACCAAATCGGTGGGAAAGAAAATGAAAGACTAATAGATAACCATGGAAGAAAACCGGATTTAAATCAATGGGGTTTCTTCTTTTAAGATAAGATCCATGAATGTTGTGGATTGATTGCCCATTTCTCTTTGAGTTTCTTACCTTTATTTTTCCTGTGTGTTGTATTTATCAGGGATGGATTAAGACTTCAAAACAATTAGTCAGGTGATTGATTGCTGCTTTAAAACAATCCAAGAGCAGGGATTAATTACCATGATTGTGTTTTGTATTTTTTCTTGTGTTTTGTATTTATCAGGGATGGATTAAGATCCATGATTGTTGTTGATTGATTGTTGCTTCAAAACAATCCAAGAAGCAGAAGCCATCTTCATTACAGGTGGATAAACTATGAAATAGAGAGGCCAGGTGAGATTAAATGAGTGAGACAGACCGGCAGATAGAGAGAGTAGGAGAGAGAAAGATGTGGAGATGAAGATTAGGGACCAAAAAGCAAGAAGTCCAATTTTCGGACAAAAAAATAAAGATGTGAGCGAAGTCAATTCTTTTTTACCAAAATTTTATTCCCCCAGACTTTTGTTTATTCCCCAAAGCCGCGGCCTTTTGGAAAAAAATCAAAATGAATTAGAAAAAAGAAGAAGAAGAAGAAGAATAGGGAAAAAAGTCAAGAAGTGTTTGGAGAGTCAATTACAAATCCTTATGGGGCGCGAACAACAATTTCGCAGAACACTACAAAAGTGAACCTATTTCATACTTAAATTCAATAGTCCACTGGGGTCGGGTATAGAAAATTTTATCAAGAAAGAGAAAAGACAGTTGACTTGAAAATAGAGATTGTTGATTTTATATAAATTTGTAAATGATTTGATATGTTGTATGTTAAGAAATTTCTAATTTTAAAACGTGTCACTAGATAATGTGGTTTTTCTCTAAAATGTGGTACCTCACTTCTCCAACTCGATGAGAGGTTTGTTTATTGAATTTTTGGGTTCCTAGTCCAAAAATCTACCCCTAAACACACATTTAGTCCCCCCCTAATATTAATATAGGATTTTAAGCCAAAATAATAATTATAATGGATATTTAGTCCAAATTAGTTAAAGTATGTCTAGACTTCAAAGTTACAGTATTTTTCTGTTTAAAAATTCTTGTTTTGTTTCATAAAAAACCTGTTATTTATTGTTAAAGTTTCATACTTTATTTCATTTTTTTTATATGTGTCATACATAACACGTTATTTATCCATCATGTTTCTTCCAAAACGAAAAGAACTAAAAACCTATTTTCTGAGAAGATTGGACCTTAAACTTTTTTTGAACTTTATTTCGGACTTAAAACCCATAGACCCTTGTTTATTTCACATAATTCCAAGACCTCGTGGTAATAAAGATAATCATGCTTTTTTTTTGTTGAAAATAAAGATAATCATATTGATGGTGTGTTATAGAACTGTGCAACCTAATATACGTTCCATTTTGGCGCTTCTCCGTTCACCAACTATGGCATTGGTTTATCACCAAAAAATTACACATCTTTGGTGCATGATTGTTCACCTTAAAATTAAAAAGTAATTTCTTTTTTTATGTTCTAGAATTATTTAGTAGCAATCTATTCTATGAATTTATGATTTTTTTTAATTCATTTGTCATGAGAAACATATCTCTACAAGCTAATAGAATTAAAGTAGAGCTTTCGTAAAAAAAAAAAAAAAGAATTAAAGTAGGGTCAATTTCATTTTGACATCCACTTTGTGATTAACGGGTCGTGCTCAACAGTTTGTTATGTCCTGAAAATCAATTTTTTTTTTTTTGAACAATACCATTATGCCGTCATCATAATGTTGATATTTGTCAAATATTAATATCACCCTTTTTTTTTCCTCTCCACATCATTACACTCCACCTCCCCTGTTTTCCAATCGCCGGCAGGAGGTCGCCAACCTATAAGAAAAATACATTTTTCTTCTTCTCCCATTACCACCTTCTCTCTCATAGATGCTCTTTTTCTCTAGGTTGCCCTTCGCTGCCAAGAACCCCGATGAAGGTTTACCTTCCTGAAAGATTTTTTATTTGAAAACTATTCGGAAAGACAAAAGGTTGTGAGATCTGAAACCCTTCTTCTTCTTCTTCACGAAGGGCTTCCTAATCGAAACATCTTTTACATGAAGGTTCCCCTTCCCCGGGTTTCCTGCGGCAAAGGGGAACCTAATC
Organism: Eschscholzia californica subsp. californica; assembly: GCA_002897215.1. Lineage (NCBI taxonomy): Eukaryota > Viridiplantae > Streptophyta > Magnoliopsida > Ranunculales > Papaveraceae > Eschscholzia > Eschscholzia californica. The sequence goes on along the minus strand of BEHA01050343.1, from coordinate 10,216 downwards.
TTAGAGAGAGAAGTTAGGAAAAAGAAAAGGTGTCGGTGGTGGTGGTCTGGGAGAAGAATAAGAATGCATTTTGTTTTTTAAAAGCCGTCGAAGTTGGTTGTCGGATAACATCCTCCTTCCGGCGACCATGAATAAGAAGAAGAAAATGTGAGGTGGGAAGTTTGATGACGTGGAGTAGAGAAGAATGGATGAGGAGGATATATTTTAAAACATCAAAATTACATTAATACCAGAAAAGTAATTTTGGAAAAAGTGGTCTTTAGGGACCAAAACGAACTGTCAAACACATACTCAAACCAAAAGAACTAGTTGGTCACAAAGTGGACACCAACACAAAATTAAGCTTTGAAACTACGGAAATTTTTAAAGACGTCCATAAGAGTTAATGACACCTCATTTCTTCATAAAATCTTCTCCTATATCTACCTTGAGAGACACACCTTTTAACACTTAATGCAGACACATTTAGAACTTCCCTAAATCTAAATCCAAATAGGATATCAAATAACTAGATAATATCTTTCCAGTCATTGTACTACGTTATAAGTTTCTACAAGTTCTTTTAACAAGTCATACATTTTTTGAATTTTTAACAAGTTAAAGTTCAACTTCAATCACTAATTTTATAATTTATAAAAAATTTGTTTCAAAAATCTATATTATAACATTTTATGGCACATAATAAGACACTATGTATTTCATTTATGGTTCAAATTACATGATAGGACGATTTTTCTTTTTTTGTTAAGGATGACAGGACGATTTTTTTCTTTCTTTTTGTTAAGATGTTAAACTACAACTAGGGGTGTACTCGAGTCGAGCCGAGCCGAGCCGAGTAGTAAGATGTTCAAGCTCGGTTCGTGTATTTGACTGTTGAGTTCGTATTAAGCTCGGGCTCGTTAATATTCGAATCGAGCACGAGCAATAGTCGAGCCGAGCACGAGCAGTCTGCAACCTCCATAAATCCAACCTTGGACCTCCTAAAATTTAGTTTTTTTTTTTTGATGAGAAACATTGCATTAAAAACGAACAAGAGTACTACAAGCACATAAACGGCTAAAGAAATGCCGACACAAACAAGAGTACTACAAACACACAAAACAACTAGAGTAAAGCTGACACAAAAGAAGGTACAGAATTCCATTCTTTCCTTTCTCCATTTCTTCTTCCCCATTTCGCAATCGCATCAGCTGGAGCATTGCAATCCCTAGAAACATAGGTGAACATGATTCCTTCGAAATTGTTTATAAGGGATTGAATCTGTTGTATCATCTTTATAGATTGCCAGTGTAGACCAATATTATGACCGTTGATGAATTTGATCAGTGCTTGGTTATCACTTTCTATATGAGCATGAGTAATCTTTAATTGTAATGCCCATTGCATACTAGATAGGATAGCTAATTCTTCCGCGTTTTGGCTTCGCACCGAATTCACTGCTGCTATAATGAATTTCGACTCTTCATCTCTGATAATACATCCTATTCCGGCCGGTTCTGTAGCTGTTGTAAACGAGGCGTCAACATTCAACTTTAAATATGGTGTCGATGGAGGTCTCCATTTTTGTTCCTTAGTAGTTTTCCTGCATTTGTTAGTGATACCCGTCTCAATCTTGAGAGGAGTGATAGACACATTATTAATTCGGTCTATGATTTGTCGAGGATTCTGTTTGTTCGTGTTAAAACTATTTTCACATCTAGCTTTCCAAATGAACCATAGTATTTTGGCATATTGGTTGGTAGTATCCTCATTTAGAGTTTTCCATTGTGATATCCATTGATTAATCGAGCTAATCTGATCAGTTCTCACATCATAATTAAACCAAATTGCTTTAGCAAACGTGCAGTGCAGCATCACATGATCTAAGGTTTCGTTTTCATCGCAATTAATACAAGAGAATTGGTCTCCAATGAATTTGCCAATTTTCGCTTTGACAGGTAAGCTATTAGTACAACATTTTCATAGGAAAAGCTTCACACGTGGTATAGTATTCAAGTTCCAGATAAATCCCCATTCGAGATGGTCCTGCGTCACATTCATGCTTTCTGTTCTTAAATAATAATACATTGATTTTATCGAGAAATTACCTGATTTGGTTAATGTCCATATCGGTTTATCTTCCTGATTATTTTGGAGGTTGATGCTGAGAATAGCACTGCATATATCATCGTTAAAACATTGCTGCAACATCTGAAAATTCCAAGTGTTGTTAGTAATAAGTTGTGCAACCCACTTAATGTTGGACCCCGTATGATTAGTTATGGGAGGGGGTGGTTTGGGATCCAATAGTCACTCCAAACGTTAATATTAGACCCTGTATTAATGTTCCAGAAAATAAGACTATCCATATTAGAGTAATGCTTAATAATAGATTTCCAAGGCCAAGAGTGGGTGGTTTTGGGGGGGTTGGGCCGATGGGTTTTAGGAAAGTATTTGCTTTTGAGCACACGAACCCAAATGGCCTTCGGGTTATTAATAATACGCCAGATAATTTTACTGAGAAAGGCCTGATTATCAAGATGAGGGAGGCGCAACCCCAGACCACCCAGTTTCTTTGGCTTGCAAATAGCCGACCAGTTGATAGTATGGAAAGTTTTGAATTTTCCCCACCAGAAAGTCCTTTGGAGGGACTCAATGCTGTTACATATGCCTTTTGGGATAGCAAAGCACTGCATTTGGTATCGGGGAACGGCCGCTGCGATAGTAGAAATGACTACCGAGCGACCAGCTTGAGAGAGAAGATTAGATTGCCACTTGGCGAGCTTGTTTTTTATTTGGTTGAGAAGTGGTTGAAAGATAGATTTTTTGTTTTTACCAATGAACAGATTCGTGCCGAGATATTTGTCACCAGTCGAGGATTGATGAACTTTAAGTTCACGGATAATCATACGTTTGAATTTCGGATGCGAGTTCTTGGAAAAGAAAATGTTGGATTTGGAGTAATTAATCATCTGACCCGAAGCGTCACTAAATTCTTTAAGAATCAGCTTGAGGTTGTGAATGTTGTCAAGAGAATTTTGACCAAAGATAATACAGTCGTCTGCAAAGAGAAGGTGATTGATGGTGAGATCCGAATTAGGGACCGGAAAGCCAATGAAGGGGAGAGGACTGCTATGCCTGTCAAGGAGGCGGCTTAGACCTTCCATAGCAATAGCGAAAAGGAAAGGCGAAAGCGGGTCTCACTGACGAATCCCCCTGCTAACATTAAAAGTGCGTCCGGGACGCCCATTGATCAGAACGGCCATGGAACTAGAGTTGAGACACGTACGAATAAGCCTGGTCCAGCCAGGGGCGAAGCCCATCAGGAGCATAATTTGCTCCAGATAGTGCCATTCAATCCGATCAAAAGCTTTGGACATATCCAGTTTGAGACCAAAATAACTCTTCGCGCCTTTGATCTTTTTGAAGGAATGAATTAACTCCTGGCTAATCATGATATTGTCAGTGATTTGCCGACCCGGAACATAAGCAGCTTGGAACGGGGATATGATATCAGCCAGAGTAAATTTGAGTCTGTTGGCAAGGATTTTAGTGATGATTTTGTAGGTACAGGTCCATGTGCCTTGGTGAGTGAATTTTCACCCCACATTGAAAAGTAAACTTTTGTTGGAGAAATCATTATATATTTGGGTGCCCTACAAATCGTGAACGGTTGATATCATCTCTAATTCTCCACCTTAGATGGTGAGAACAATGGTTGGTGGCACATGCTCCCGCCCCGTCAATACCGGCTTGCTTACATCAGTGTAACCCACACAATAGACTGCTCATGTTGTATATTGTTTAAAAAGTGACTAAATCATTTGATATGGCTTAACAAGTTGAGATGCTGTCTTTGATGGCCAAGTTGAGATCAGTGTGAATGTGTATAGGCTTTATGAGCGTCAGCTGATAATAACACACACATGAATAATTGAGTGGTTTTCATTCATCTTTTAAGTATTGGGGTTGTATCTTAGTGTAGTCGATCTATATCCAGATCTATCCCATGTAACTACAGACACTAACAAAAGCAAAGGTAGTTTAGATAGACACTACGACCCTTGAGATCACTTTTTGAGTTTTTTTTAACGCATTAAAAGGTTTAAGTGTCCTTCGTGACGGTATAACTGCTTGAGTGTTTATCCAATCCTCATATCACCTCGTGATGCAATCAATGTTGTGTTTTGAACTTAAACCCTCTTGGAATTCATCAAAAAAGATAAATTGTATATGTCCCATGGAGATATCCAATTTTATATCCCAAGTTCCGAACTAAATCGACAAAAAATGAGATTTGATACACTATTCAGTATTCTTATAAATCTTGAGACTCGAATTTGACACTCATTAATCCTGGGCACTTTGATGGGCAATGTTTTTGGGACATTTCCTTCTAAAAAAATAAATATTTAGTTAATGATACTCTCAAATGATCGCAGTAATGAGACATAACTCATGATCATAATATAGTACTAAAATACCATATTTGTACGATACTCCTACTATGAAAAGGCTGTTTAGTCTCGAAACTGCATTAAGTCGCTTCACGTGTTCTATCGTAGAGATTAAACATTATTTTTTTTTTGTTGAACTATAGAGATTAAACATTAGTTTCACATAAATAGTTTCCACATCATATTCCTTTTTATTTGTTCAACAAAAGAAAAAATATTCCTTTTTATTTTAGATGGATAAACATGGATGAAGGTCTCCGTACCAATTTGACCCAACCGTGCCTTCCATTCGTACTAGACAGGTTCTTTTTCAGCATATCAAACTTTTGAAAAGAATCAAACTAAAAATCTGCTAAGGTTCTTATTCTTATCAATAGACCCTTTTCAGTCAGATTTCCTCTCTTTTTTTCTAGTAGAGATCAATTTTTCTTTCAATATTAAGAGAATTTTCATAATGATACAAACCATAGAATTTGTGTTCCCAATTAATCTATATTTGGAATTGTTCATATCATGAGTAATTACTAAACTGGGAAATATTTTATTTCACGAGAAATTTAACCACAACCAGTTTGAGAAAATAAATGGCGTGTGATGCTATATATTTAGATATTTCCGAAACAATTAACAAGTTAGAATAATTGTTAAAAAAGTAGTGCTATAATCACTTAAAATCTTTACTCAAAAGTCTTACTTGCAACATTATTGACACAATCTCAACATTTTTTTAAGACCACCGAAATTTTGAAAAATAGTTGACGAAAATGTGTAGTTTAAGTGGTGTCCGTCCAACATACAGTAGACTTTGATATAACTAGAAAAAAGAGCATCTCTAAAGTAGAATAATACAGATATTAATGCAATTATCTTTGTACTTTGAGATGATAGAAGTGGTTCAATGGAGTCCAATTGTGTTTAGTGGGTTGTGCTTCATCTCCCTATCTAAATCCATACAAATATTATGCCATAGAAACCTGTCCATATGATTCCTTGATGTGTGGAGACAATCCATAATGCCCTTACATATATAAACCAACCAATGAAACAAGCATATATTCCATTTGTTTTAAGACAAAAAAATGTGGTTCCATGTCATAAAAATATTTTAGCGGAAAGGCAATCCTTAAAAGCTAGCTAGGTCGGATTTTTTAAGAATCCAATTTTTATCTCCTCAAAACTCACACATTGCATCATGACTCATGAAAGGACCACTTTTGTACAACTTGTATATATAGCACATTTTATCTTTTATGATTACATCAACATCATAAAGAGATGAACTATATAAATTACTATAAAACAGAATGAAATATCATATCCTCACAAAAGAGGACAACAACATATTCTAGAAAAAATGGTAATTATTAGAGTTTATTTATCTTTTGGCCCCCAAACTAACAGTTTTATACGTTTGACTTCCAAATAAAAAGATAACGTCGGAATATTCAAGGATCCACAAACGATTATGTTCGATAATTTAACCTTGAGCAACTTGTGAGTTCCAATTTGGCCCCTATTTCTGACCACCTCTAAAATTTAGTTTTTATATTTGTCTACCCAATTAATCTGGCTTAAAAAGCCATTATACAGTGGTTATATTTAACATTTATTAGTATTTATTTTCTCTTTTTACCCTTCTTTTTAAATGATTACCTTCTTCCCTTTTATCTACTGATGTGGCGTGAAAATGCCACATTTAGGTCACTTAACTTTGATTAGTTAGTTCTTTTCGGGTTTTATTTCTAATTATTTATGTGTTTTTATTGCTAGGTAGTTTATTTGGGGTTTGGCGTGTAATTCGGAATAAAGAGAGCGAATTATCACATTTTCATCTTATGCGGCAAAAGGGAAGAAAAGAGCACCAGGGGTATTTTGGTCATTCTGGTCAAAATCAGAAGTCAAACAACAAGTGAAGTCAATGACTAGTCCGACGGTGAAAACGGAAGTCGATTCGGAATTCGGACGGAGAAGTTGTGAACACCCTCTCTTTGGTCCAAGTCAAATGGTCTAAGACTTAGTCAAGTTTAACTAAGTCTAGGGTTGTGTATACACAAATGAGAAAAAGGGGTCAAAGGGGAGGAGACACTATTCATCATCTTCTACCTTGGAACCAAGAAAAGGGAGAGAGAAAGAGGCTAGGGTTTGTTCTTGAGGGTTCTTCATCACTAAAAGAGAAACTTGAAAGAGAGGACAAGAGAGAGAAGAAGGGGTAGCCGGCCTTAGCTTGGCCGGCCAAGCTAGGCCGGCACCACACGAGCTCGGGATGGCAGCAAGCTCAGCCATGGAAGCTCTCACGGGAGCTGTTAGCAGCTCGGGTTCTGCTCGGCCGGGACAGCCAACAGCACGGACAGCACGGGACACGGCAGCTGCTGCTCGGGACGTCGTGGACAGTAGCTTCCAGCAGCAGCCCGTGCTCCATTAGAGCAACTCGACCTTTCAAGCAGCAGCTCGGGTGGATGTCAAACCGGCCGGAACAGCAAGGGCTCGAGCAGCAGCTCGGACTGCTTAGGACGGCCGCGACATGGTACGGGGCAGCAAGCTAAGGCTCGGCTGCAACTAGATCTTGGCCGGACTTTGACATATTGGCCGGATTTCTTCATGCCTTGGCCGGAGATTTCAAGAGTTTTCCGTTCATTATTTTGGCCGGAAACCTTAGGGCTTTTGCTCCCCATGTCATGATCTAGCTACCCATGTTGTTTGATTTGGTTTTTGGTTGAAATTTCCTAGAGAGAGAAAGCTTGGTGAAGCTTTAATGGTGGTGGGTTTTAAATGAAGAAGATGAGTCTGGTTGCTAAGGGGAGATCTGATTTTTGCTCGGGGAGGCCCATTATGCACTGTTAAGGGGAAATCCAGAAATTTGCTAAGGGGAGATCGGCTGAACCTTAACTACTCAAATTTTCCGACGAACCTAGCCTCGAACCACATCGAAAAAGGGGGATTTCTCATCATCTTCTTTTCATTTATTACTTATCACTATGTTAGCTAAATCAAGTGTGTCGTTAATGAGATGAAATGTGATGAATTTGTGATTATCTATGTGATGATTTAATGTGTTTGATAATAAATTGATGTTCTCTTATTTTGATTACTTGTTTCAATCATTTTTCATGTGTCTTATCAAGTACTTCGCATAGTTAATCGATTAGGCAAAGTGATCGATATCGATCGTAGTCTAGATCCAAATTTCATGTGTCTTGTCATGCACTTCACATAGTTAGGCGGCTAGACTACATTTTCGATGATTCGGTTTTAATTGTTTGGGAAGTTTGTTTGACTAAGTATTATCTCCGGACATACGTAGTGCTTATGAACATCCACCGTAGGAATCGAGACTAGGTTTGTATCAATATATTCGATTGGACCGTAAATAGTTGTAGGTTCACCACAACGGATTCCCGGACCTCGACACTTCTCTCACTTATTTGTTGCCTCCCTACTCTTGTTCCTTCAACTCTTCTCTCGAATCTCTCTCGCCTTCTCACATTGATATTTTAGTTTGTTTTACTTCCTTTATTCTCTTAGTGCTTATTCGTTTAAAAACCTTTCATTATCTTCATTTACTTTCGCTTTTGTCTAAGTAAGCCTTTGATATCTGAACCGACGAATAAGACCATTCGATATCCAAATTGCCTTCCTATCCTTGGATCGATCCCGGCTTTGCCGGATTACTACTTGATACCTCCGCTTGGGTGTGCAACCTTTTCGAGTGCATCATCTACCCTCTAAACAGAAATAGAATGTCCCCTTAAGATATCTTAAATTAACCAATTCATAATATTTAATATTTAGACCATTAGATATCAAGTCTTCATATATCTTCAATAACTAATTATTTCTTTTAAAAAAAAGTTATATCACGTAAGTAAACAAAGTTTTAACAGCGTCACCCGATATTATTATTATTGGCGCCTCCCCGTTATTGACGCCCCACATATTCTAGAATATGGTTAAAACAACCACCTCTCAAAACATATACTCGTCTTTGTAATTCGACTTCAAATCGTTGGACTTGAGCCAACTTGGTTACAAAATCGACTCAAATACGTCAATTCTGATTTTGGTGGGTTCGAATTTTATTTTTAAATGCCACCACAATATTGAATACTCCTCAAATCAATAGGCTCGGGTTGACTTTTGTTACAAATTTGAGCTCAAGTTCCCTGATTTCAACACAGAATATTGGAGTTGAATTTCGTGGACGTTCACACAATCAGATTGTTTTTGCATTTAAATATCGAATATTAAGTGAATTTGGAGACTTACTCGTATAATTAAGAGAGTTTGTTCGCTCATTGTGATTGTTCCTTCTTCGAGGCTATTAGATTACCTTTAACCTTTCATAGCCTGCTTTGAACGACATTAAAGGCGGCGACGATGAGGCGGTTAAAATCCACCGTGCTGGATTGAAACTACTATTTCGTAAGCCGAAGATACCAGGATTCCTCTTTGAAATTACCCCATATATTTGATATTTAGATTTGTCTTGTTCCATGTACTTGATAGATTATGTTTTCGAGTTTGTAGATTCTTTAGGTGAAGTTTCATCCTGTCAGGACTCTTGAAGCCCAAGTTTGATAAATAGTTAACATCCTCCAGCGACTGAGATCTTTGATGGACTTTGGGATTAAGTCGATAAACATTATACGCGCTTCTACTCCCCGTATTTCGGGATTGAGATATCAACCCCACTTACACGGACATCCTAGTCTTCTTTGCATACCTGGTTGTATTTGAGTCAAGACAGGGTTTAAGGCGCCTAAAACGATCGTACCAACCCCAGGTTCTAGATTTGAGTGGCATACCTCTTCCCCTATTCAACCTCTCTGTTGATTTGTTACGGGTTGATCTACTGAGGTTTTGGCGTTTTATTAAGGGTTAATTCCATTTTGGCCCCCTAAAGATGACCAATTCACCAAAATGGCCTCCTAAAGATGACCAACTTCTAGTTTGACCCTATTTTTTCATTTTTTCGTCTCTTTTTTTTTCTGTCAGACGCTAATGAGGTGGCTTTTCTTACCAAAAGTGCCCCTGCCCATATCTTCCATGTTAGCCACAAGCCCGCAACTATATTGGATCCCAAGACTCATTATAAGTTGTCTAGCCAATTAATTTTTTTCAATTTCAAAAATTAGGTTGACATTTTTTGCTATCTCCATAGCCTATTCTCCATCTCCTTTCCACTAGAATCTTAGGGGGGGGGGGGGGGGGGGGGGGG
>BEHA01050340.1:10808-25185 GCA_002897215.1 Eschscholzia californica subsp. californica | reverse complement strand
ATTATCTGTGGACTGTCGTTTAAATACTAAACCAAATTTAGACGACTGTGAAATAATTAAATTATTTCCGATAACGAGAGTTTGTAAACCTGAGCCTCTCCCGTAAGACTCCTCTTACTTGCTCAGTTTTACTTGTCGAGGTTTATTCAAAATATGCCTCACGCCTTAGACTTGTGTATGAGTCTCATACTTTGTCTTAGGTGACAGTTTAGTTTTGACTACGGATGTAGTCCGTTCAAACTCTGCTAATCATCAATTTGAAGATCGCTCTCTTCAACCTTGATAATTTCTAGTAATCCTTTTACTAGTATTTAGGCTTTAATTCTTTCGTAGAATTTGCAACAGTTCCCGGCTCAAAACACTTTTAGCCTACTTTCTTTCCATGTCTGGAAGTTTGCAATGATGACTGGTTCAACTTTAGTACTACTTCATCCTACAGCCTTCTAGGATGCTCTGAGTAGTGTTTCGGATTTCCAATCCGATTTCGGATGTCGACATCAGTGCTCTGGACGTCTAAATGCTAATCATGTCTTACATGATTGACTTTATGTGTTCTAACATAAATGTCTCTCTCATGGGTGCTTGCTCATCGGAGTCTTCTAGACTCTGAGTTTTGCAACGCTTTATATCATGAGTTTTTGGGTCGAAGTTCTAATAGACTTTCCGAGTCATGGAATTTTCGAATTTTGGACTTCAAGACACTTAGCGTACTAAGTTCTTTTAATCCTATCATCCTTTCGATCTATGCTTGTAGATCCTTGATGCCCAAAATGGCATTTCATCCTTGTGTGTGGTCCTTTTATTGAGTCAGTCTGTTACTGTTATACAACATCTTATGTCGTACTCAATCTCTTGTATGTACTCTGCATACGGACCTGGAAAGCTTGTTGCTCCCACTTACCTTCTTGAATTCCATAATTCAAGATTCTCTTCATTCCTCAAGAATCAAACTACTTTGATTACCTCTTTGAATCGAAGATTCTAACTCTTGCTTGCTTCAATCCGTTGATGGATTCCCGAAGCATGCGTATGGACCAAACTGGACTAGAAGAATCACATCCTTCCTTGTCTTGTTTTTGGGAAACTAAGAATTTTCCATCCTTCTCAGTTTTCTCCTTGGAAAACTAATTTGGGTCTTCAGTTGACTCAAATTATCAAGCTTCGTGTCTTGATGAGAATGGATTCCATGTTATTTTGGTCGCTAGCAAAAATGGACTAGAAGAATCACATTCTTCCTTGTCTTGTTTTGGGAAACTAAGAATTTTCCATCCTTCTCAGTTTTCATCTTGGAAAACTAATTTGGGTCTTCCGTTGACTCAAATTATCAAGCTTCATGTCTTGATGAGAATGGGTTCCATTTTTCCGGCTGCTAGCCAAAATCTAGAGTCAATTTCCGGTCTCTGCGCAGGTCTTCAGAGATAACCTTTATCTTCTGAATCTTTGAGATTTTACTGTTGACCTTTAGGGCTTTTGAACAACAATTTCGAATACTCTCAACTACTTGAGATATTCTTGTTTTGGGCAACTTTCAACTACTTGAATGTTCTCCCGCGAATCACATTCGCTCTGTGCGGTAGGTATTTAGATTCCATCTTTACCTTTTCCTTTTCCAAGGAGCCGCGGTTTACTGTCTTTCAACAGTTTTGTTGCTCTTGGTCGAATTTAATCGGCCTGTACAATTGTCATGATTGTTCTTCATGACTCTTCATGATTTTTCTCATGATCGAATTAATTCGACTTGTACATTTCTCCCACTTATTCTTGTAATAATTAGTACTTTTCTCCCAGAAGACTAGGTATGCTAATTACTATAAGAATACTATCATGAGCAACAAACACTTTGTTCTCTTAATCGGTTGTGGAAAAAGCCCCAAATTTCTTCCAAAGAAATTGCGTCAGTCATAGCTAGTTTTTGTATTCTCGTAAAACACTTTTACACAGGATTTAGCTTTTAGACGGATTTGGTAAGTGTGAAAACAATCGTTTCTAGAATATGTCCCGAAGTATTCAGAAGACTTGGCTTAAACCCATCATTGATCGAATCATGCATAGCAGCGTTCGATTACTCCCACTGAAACCACCATCCGTCAGATGTGTTCCATGGAGCAGAGTTGGGAAACTATTTCTCAACTCCTTTGATGGTTATCAAGTGTTTGACTCACGTTTTCACCACTCTAATCAGATCGGATGACTTAAACTCTCTTGCCAAAGTGATTCTATACTTCGGTATGTACTTTGTTTGAACCCTTTCAAACTTTCTGACTTATACTTTAGATTTGTATGTTTCCATACTTTATGAAGTTGTCAGAGTACGTATTGAAGTTTATCTCGTTAGCTTCTGCAAGTAAACTTATAGGTCTGCATAACCAAGTATGAATCCTAAAAGATTACTAGTCTCTATGCCTTTGTGAAAAGGGTGACTTTGTCGTTTTGACAATGCTAAAGTTAACGGGTTTGAATCTCTTGATTTCAGCCGTTACCAATGTTAACTTTCAGTTATTTTACCACTGGTTCAAAACATCATATGTTTCTAGAAGAACAAAATATTACTATTAAGTTCTACGCTAGATCAGTGTCTAAAAGAAGACTTCGATCCCTTTCAGCATCCCTAGCATTACTGCTTCTGCTCCCTCTTGGATCTTTACTTCTTTTAGTCAAGTATGTTATCCTCCTAAGCTCCCACTGAGCCGCGCATGTGGTATTAAATACCTGAAGTAGGAATTCTACGATACTTGTTTAACTTTGTTAACATGGATATTGGAACCGGAATTCATAATTCCATTCCTTTTGTCTTTTAGGTACTAAGGGTAGTAACCTCTTAAATGGTCTAGCCAATTTTTGGAAACATTCACAGTAATGAGGAACATTCTTGATCGTGGACTCGACAACTGCTTGCCTTTTCTTTGATCAAGTGTCTCACTTGACTGGCCCTTTGCCCCTTTTGAATCTCAAGAACTCTTTCTTAGATTCCTTTTACCAAATCTCAAGAACCTTTCTTAGATTTGATATTCCCGTGTGTTCTGCTCAGATGTTCGTAACAAACTGAGTGACTCATCTAAGGTCTTATCTATCTTTGTTCAATCGACATTGAACTGGGTGATAGATGAAGTTTGTTGTCTTCTTTTAGGATGACTTTCAGATTGCCTTAGAGGTCTCGTACCTCTCCATTTATGACTTCTGTAGGAACTTTTCCTCAGTATGTCTTAATGGTCGTGCTAGCATCCATTACTCTTTCAAGGAGAATGTTCTACGATTGCTTGCAAAAGGCTTTGACCTTCTCCGGTATGAGTCAACACTGGAATTGGGTATTCTAGTTTGCTTTCCTTTTGAATCTGAGAACCATTCTCGGATTCCTTCTTCCATTCCAGGAAGTTGATCAGCACCTCTCTTATGTGTGATCCAATGTTGAACTCGTTTCCTTGTGTCATCTTAATTCTACGTGAAAGAATTGGCAAAGTTTTAAACTCGTTATCATTTTTGAAAAACATTAGTTTTCCCACATTATTCAATATAAAATCGTCCCTGATTGAACAACGTGATTCCAAGATCCCAGATCTTCGGAGTGAAGCGGACTTTGGCCCTGCCCTCCACTTCCGTCGTCCTAGGTGAGTGAACTACTTCACTGATCATACCCTTATGACTCTTGGTTGATAGATAGTCATTTATGAATGACTAATCTATCCTTTTGCCTCGAGTATCCAAGACTCTCTTGCTGATCTCGTTGAGTAGAACCATTTAGACGTGTAGGCCTCTTCTATAGGCCTACCCGCATTGTCCCAAGGTAGAGGAGGTACTCTGCTTTCGCCGACCCACCTTCCTCGAACAAGGGCGCAGCGAGTGTCTTAGTCTGGGTAGGCATTTACTCAAAATTACTTTTGGGGACTTTTACGCTAGTCTGGCGTTTGTTATAGTGAACTATTTAGCCTAACTAACATCCACGACATAAAGCGTAAATAAGTAAGTAAATGCGCGCAAGAAAGTAAATCAAGCAGACATGGATCCTAGTATGGCCTCTAACCTAGAAGATCTAATCTCCTTTGGTCTTTGTCTTGTTTCGCCTTTCGGTTCGTCTAAGATCACCATCTTTGAACCTCCATTGATTTCTCCCACTCGCCTTTGGATCCCATCCTCGAGCTTCTTCAATGGACTCATTCACCCTAAACTCTAATTACAAGACTCACGATTCTCAGATCGTATAAACTTGAAATTAAAATTATTATAAATATGCACCCATCCGTGCTTAAAACAAGAATAGATAAACAAATCTATGGCCATACTAGTTTCCCGCATTCACATCACATGCATTCATATAATATATCAAGGCTAAGAATTATATATGCATGATTATCTTGGGAGATACTTTTGTCGACATCACATGTCACATTACGGACCTTAAGTCTAAATTCGAAGAATTTGACTAATGGTGCGTTCCGGTTTTATCTTTTATGATTTCTAAAATCAACTTTAAGAAAAACTCCGATTTGGGCTTTAGGAAGCCCGGGTCAATTTCGGAAAAACTTTGGTTTGATACCTAATGATTTCTCAAATCAATTTTAAGAGGAACCCGTTTTGGCCTTTCGGATGACCCGGTTCAATTTTGGAATTATTTGGTTGGAATCGGGAGAAAAATTAGATAAAAACTCCCACTCGAATGATGGTCCCTTTTCGTGGTCCGAAAAGCCTTGAAAAAGCACGGGACAAGTCCTAGACAAGTCCCGGCCCAAGCCCACAAAAGGGCTCAGACAAGGTCCGGACATGGCACGGCCCAATGGGCCGGCATTTCCTGGCCGAGGCCTACCAAGGCCTGGTCTCGTCCTGGCCCGGAGCCAGGACGCTAGTCCATGCGCCAGACGCGTCCTAGACGTGTCTGGTGCTGGACCGGACCAGCACTAGGTATCTCGGACCTAGTCCGAGACACCCAGGACCCCAGACGCGTCTCCAAGACGCGTCTGGTGGTAGCTACTGGACGCGTCTGGTCGCGTCTCATGGACGCGTCCTGGTTAAGCTACTGGTCGCGTCTGGAAGACGCGTCCACCAGCAGTCTGGGACGCGTACTCCAGGCTACTGGTCCGACCAGGAAGCTTCCTGGCCGGACCTATTGAGTTTCTAAAACTCAATAGTTTCCTTTTTTTGTGTTGCAATTCTAAATTGCTATTTCCAAAATTTGAAACACTTCTAAAATATCTCAAATTCCTTTTTAGAACAATTCTAAAATATCCAAATTTTGTCTTTCACAAGTTTCCAAAAACTTAAAACAACTCTTTTAATCAAACCAATTTGGATCAAAATTTTAGGTTTTGAAACTCTTTTCAAGAACAAATTTTGAAATCTTTTGACAAATACTTGAATCTTATTCAAATTTTATCAAAATTTTGTGTTCAAAACACTTTTAAACACAATAATCTATCTAGAAAAGCATGGAATTGGTCCAAAACTTAGATAAGATAGGCTAATTACAAGAGGCTCTGATACCACTGTTGGGTTTTACACCCTTATACTAATGTCAAAGGCGGAAGTAAGACATCTGATGTCTACATTAGTATTCCCAGGATCACATGCATAAGCCTATAATACTAAGTAAACAAAACTAGTTAGTCGATTACCTTAATCGCTAGTTTTTTCCTCGAACCTTTCCAATTACTTTTGAGAAGACCAAGAGCTCCAAACGTCGCTCCTCTACTTGGGACACGAGCAATCAACTTGATCTCCCACCTTGTTGCAAGCTAGAACAACAATGGTGGTTGGATGAAGAACTACTTCTTCTTTGACTAGATAGATAGTTGAGAATTTTCTCTCTTTCTCTCTCTACTTGATGTTGTTGAAGAGAAACCCCTTTGAGAATAATTCCACACTTATTCTCTGCAAAAAAAGGTCCTTATATACAACCCTAATAAGAATCCAATTCCAATTAGGTTTCCCAAAAGACCCTTGAGAATAAGATTTAGGGAAATAGTCGAAAATAGCAACTAGTTGATATTTTCTCAATTCCCTGAGATTGGTCCGTCCAAACCAAGCCAAAATTGGCAGATTTAATGTTCATAACATATGGAACGGACCCACCAAATTTCAGCCCAATCGGAGCTCTATAAGTGCTCCAATCGGTTTAGACCCAAAACCCCGTTTTTGGGCTTTTTGTACTATCTTTGCCTAATTTCTCTTTAGGCCTATGAGATATGTTTATGGGACACTCCCATGGTTATATCTCACTCTCACTAGTCATATCCTAGATCAAATTGACACTCTTATGTGTAACCCGTTGTAGGATCCGGTCGAAGTTAGCCGCGAACTACTTCGTAATTCGACGATCGTGGTTGATCTCTAGCTTCAACTCCACGATCCCTAAATCAACCGGACTTGATGATCTTCTACATCAATTGTCCTATCCGACAAATCATTCGCATTGTCACCTTGGTCGAAGGACATCTCCTTCAACTCCTTCACGGCACCCCTCCTCTCCTTCAACTCTCTCTCTCTCTAACTTGTTGGTTCTCTCCTTCTCTTTTTTTGGTGAAGAAGAAGATGAAAAGTAGTTGGCCCCTTTCTTTTGTTAAGCAACTAAAACCCTAACATAAGGGGGTGCCTCTAAAATCTCTACCATTTTCTTCTTCTTGGGTATTTCTTGGGGTTGGACTTCTTCTCTAAGCTATTGGGCTTTGGACTTGTGTAGAAATCAAGGGGTGCCTGCATCTTCTTGTTTACAACTCTAATTTCTACAAAAGACCGAAATGCCCCTCGACTTCTTCCTTTCATAACTTCCCCCGTTCGAACTCCGATTTAACTTCCGTTTTCTTCGTCGGACTCACCATTGACTCCACTTGCCATTTGACTTATAATTTGTTCAAAATGCCCCCGGTGCTCTTTCCTCTCCTTTGATCGCTTGAGATGAAAAGTGACAATTTGCTCTTGTTATTCCGAATTCAACTCTTTATTCCAAATATGATACCTAACAAGAAATACACATAAAATAATATAAATAACACTCAAAATGGACTAATTAGTCTAGGTTAGGCGCTTCAAATGTGACATTTTCATGTCAAATCAATCGTATGATTCTAAATCACACGAGCCCAGAAGTCCATCAGTGTGAAGCTTCTGCATGCGTTTCATGTTTATGTAGCCTAAGCGACAATGCCAGAGATAGCCTTGGTTCGAATCATGAGTGAGAAGCCGTTTAATGTGTATGTTCAGGATTTCGTCTTCTATGTTCAAAACATAAAGACCATTACATAGTCTAGTACTGGTATAGAACACATCATCTTTGTATAGAGAACACTGTCTGTTTTTAAACACAGTATGATATCCTTCTTTGTCCAGAATGGACACAGAGATGATGTTTCTAGAGATAGTAGGTACATAATAGCATTTATGCAGCACTAATATCAAGCCAGTATCTAGACTGAGCTTATAAGTTCCTACAGCCGCAACAGCAACTCTTGCTTTGTTTGCGACTCGTAGAACCATCTCGCTCTTTGACCAGACTTCTGATTCCCTCCAGCCCTTTCAAATCTGAGATCATGTGAGCTCCACATCCGGTATAAAAAATACCCATGTAGGGGAATCAGTTGTGTCTGCCAAATTGACCTCTATAACGTAGGCACTAATTTCCTCTTGCTTTCCTGGTTTCTCTATTACGTTTTCTTTCTTCGAAGTATCGAGAATTCTTCTCTGATCCTTCTCCCAATTTAGAAAGTTCTCTAAATCTAAACTAATTGTGTGTGCCATTTCTACTCCACATTAACACAAAAAGGATATTTGCGAAATACTACATTCATTGTTTGTGCAAAATCAACTGTTTTGCCATATTTTTCAATGAAAAACATCCCCCTTTGAAAAATATGATTCCAAGATCCCATTGCTACGGGGTTAAGCGTACTAGGGCACTGCCCTTAACTTCGTCATCCGGGGTTAGCAAACTCTTTGCTGATCATACTCTTATGACTCTTGGTTGATGAATAACACTTATGTGTTATATTCATCCTTTTGCCTCGAAATCCAAAACCCTTTTGTTGACTCGTTGAGAATAACCATTTAGACATGTAGACCTTTGCTATAGATCTACCCGTATCGCTCCGAGGTAAAAGATGGCACTCTGCGAAGGCCGACCCACCATCGAGGAACAAGGGATCAATAGGTGTCTTACTATGGGTAGGCATTACTCAAAATTCTTTTTGGGGACTTTTTACGTAATTTATCAAGTTACGTTACTGTTAACTCTAACATAACTAACTGTGATTTATTACGTAAAGATTTATGTGAGTTTGTGTAATGTTTTTCTTGTTCGCCTAAGGTTCAATTGGATTCTTATCCATGAACCACCATCGAGTACTCCCACTCGAATCATGATCTCATCATTCGATTCGTCAATGGTTTATCTAGACCCTATATACTAAGTATTATTCGGGCACATCACACTTGTGCTTAGAATCAAGAAACGTTTACCTATCTAAAGGTACATTACACTATGCAATCACATAAATATACATACATAAATATGACAAACATAGAAAAGTACGTATCCTAAATTCGTTTCTAGGTTTGCTATTTGTGGGAAATTGTGACATTCCTATGTCTGTCATGGATTCTAAGTCTATTTTTCGTAAAATATGGACTTAATTTATGTCACGTTTCTTCCTTAATGATTTCAGAAAATCGCTTTAAGGTAAAACTCCGTTTGGATTATCGCATAATCCGGGTCAATTTCGAAAAAATTAAGGTTGAGATCGGAAGAAGAACAAACTAACTCCCACTCGGATTAAGGCCCAAAAAGTGCCCGAGACAAACTCTGAAAATCCGGGTCAAACTGTTGGGTTTTTGTGGTGTCTACTAATGTCGTATAGGCGGAATCTCAGACGTCTAATGTCTTTACATTAGTGCTCCCAGATCATCATGCATAAACTAGTAATTAGACCAATAAGAAAAGTAGAGATTACCTTAATCGCTATTTTTCCCTCGAACCTTTCCAATCGCTTAAGAAGACCAAGAGCTCCAATTGTAGCTCCTCTACTTGGGACACCAAATAGTGTATTTAATCTCCCTCCTTGAAAGCTTGCTAGAAGTGGTTTGATATGAAGAAGACCTTCTTCTTGCTTGACTAGTTGATAGCTTGGGAATTAGCTCACTTTCTCCTCTCTACTTGATGTGGTAGAGTAAGAAAGCTTAAGGAGAAATTTCACACCTTATTATCTTCCCTAAGAGTATTTATATAGAACCCTAATAAGAATCCACCTCCAATTAGGTTTCCTAAAACACCCTTTAGAATAAGATTAAGGAAATTATCGAAAATGGCAACTAGTTGATATTTTCTCCATTCCCTGAGTTGGGGACGTCCAAACCCAGCCAAAATTGGCAAATTTTATGTTCTTAACATAAGGAATGGACCCACCAATTTTCAGCCCAATCCGAGTCCTAAAATTGCTCCAATCGGTTTTGGCCCAAAACCCTTATTTCAGGCCTTTTTGCTATCCTTTGCCCAAATTCTCTTTAGGCCTGTGGGATATGTTTATGGGGCACTCCCATGGTTATATCACACTCCCAGTAGTCATATCATCCGATTAAATACCCATTCTTATGTGTAACCCGATGTAGGATCCGATCGAAGTTAGCCCGCGAATTACTTCGTAATTCGACGATCGTAGTTGGTTTCTAGCAAACCACTACGACCCCTAAATCAATCGGACTTGATGACCTTCTTCATCAATTGTCCTAGCCGACAAATTGCTCGCATTGCGATCTTGGTCGAATGACATCTCCTTCAACACCTTCAGACTCCCACTTGGACTTAGAACAAATACAATGCTCGATTCCCGTGTCAATTTGTGTCCCATCTGATTCGTCACTTCATTCAGACTTTCTTGATATCCGAGTACAACTGCAAAAGACAAACGATTAATTTTAATCCGTTTGAGCGTGACCACGCATTTTCCAGTTGCTAACTCATCAAGTGGCCTTGAGACACTTTGAACCTAATGTGATTAGGATAACACAATCCATTCTTGCGTTCCCACTTAACTTCATGTCTATCCTGTCCTTTCCAGTATCCGCCTTTATAACCTCCTTTTACGGCACAGCGTTTAACGTAACCAAAGTCGGACATTCCTTACATAAGATGAGTGGAACACTCATGTTTTGAGGAATCTCTCCAATCTTGTCTTTATGAGAAGAGTTTGACGTTCATCACGAGTGATGTACTTTCTCATTTGAGGGTTATCCAGTGTATAAACCTTTTACACACCCACGTAGTCGAATTGAATACACTATTCCTATAGCCCATGAAACTGCGTTATCTCATCGACTCCCGTGCTAGTCTTCATTAGTCGTTTGTTGTCCAAGCAACGACCTGAACCAGGGAGATGATAATAAATATTCCGAGTTCACTTAATAGGGTTTCATTCATCAGATCACGTATCTGACAATCCTATTCGGAATGTTTCATTATCTGTGGATTGTCGTTTAAATACTAAACCAAATTTAGACGACTGTGAAATAATTAGATTATTTCCGATAACGAGAGTTTGTAAATCTGAGCCTCTTCCGTAAAACTCCTTTTACCTGCTCAGTTTTACATGTCGAGGTTTATTAAAATCATACCTCATGCCTTAGACTTGTGTATGAGTCTTCATACTTTGTCTTAGGTGACAATTTAGTTTGACTACTGATGTAGTCTGTTGTAAACTTTGCTAATTATCAATTAATTTGAAGATTGTTATCTTCAACCTTGATAATTTCTAGTAACCTTTACTAGAGTTAAGGCTTTTAATTCTTATGTAGAATTTGCAACAGTTTCCGGCTTAAACACTTTTAGCCTACTTTCCTTCCATGTCTGTAAGTTTGCATGAAGACTGGTTCAACTTTAGTACCACTTCATCCTACAGCCTTCTAGTACGTTCTTAAGTACTGTTTCGGTTTTCAAACCGAATTTGGATGTCTAAATGCTAATCATGTCCGACATGATTGACTTTATGTTTTTGATAATAAATGTCTCTCTCATGCGTGCTTGCTCATCGGTGTCTTTTAGACTCCGAGTTTTGCAACGCTCTTTGTCATGGGTTTTTGGGTCGAAATTCTTTTAGACTTTTCCGAGTCTCAGATTTTCGGTTTTGGATCTCAAGCGTCTCAGCGTACTGAGTCTTTCTAATCCTATCATCTTTTGATCTATGCTAATAGATCTTTAGATGCCCAAAATGACATTTTTATCCTTGTGTGTGGTCGTTTTATTGAGTCAGTTTGTTACTGTTATACAACATCTTATTTCGTACTCAATCTTTTGTATGTACTCTGCATACGGACCCAGAAGGTTTGTCGCTCCCACTTACCTTCTTGAAATTTCGTGATTCAAGAATTTCTTCATTCCTCAGGAATCAAAACTGCTTTGATTTCCTTTGTGAATCGAAGATTCCGACTCTTGCGTGCTTTAATCCGTCGTTGGATTCTTGAAGCATGCGTATGGACATAACCGGACTGGAAGAATTTTATTCCTCTTGTCTAGTTTCGGGAAACACGAATGTTTCCATCCTCCTCGGTTTTCTATTTTGGAAAACTAATTTAGGTCTTCCGTTGACTTAAATTATCAAGCTACATGTCTTGACGAGATATGGATTCCATGATGATTTTGACTTCTAGCCAAAATTTAGAGTCAGTTTCCGTCTCTGCGCAGGTCTTCAGAGATAACCTTGAATCTTTGAGATTTTACTCTTGACCTCTAGGGCTTTTGAACAACAATTTGGAGTACTTTGAGAGTTCTCCTACGAAATTACCATTCGCTTTTGTGCGGTAGGTTTTTAAGATCAAATCTTTACCTTTTTCTTTTTTGAGGAGCCGCGATTTACTGTCTTTCAACAGTTTTGTTGCTCTTGGTCGAACTTAATCGACCTGTACAATTTTCATGATTGTTCTTCATGACTCTTAATTCGACTTGTACTTTTCTCCCACTTATTCTTGTAATAATTAGTTCCTGGAGAGGCTAATTACTATAAGAATACTATCATAAGCAACAAACACTTTGTTCTCTTGATTGCTTTTATGTTGGAAGAAGCCCAAATTTCTTCTAAAGAAATTGAGTCAGTCTTGTAGCTAATTTTGTATCCTTGTAAAATACCTTTACACAGGCGTAGCTTTAGACGGGTTAGGTAAGTGTGAAAACAATTCTTTTCTAGAATATATCCCAAGATTTCAGAAGACTGGCTTACACCCATCATAGAACGAATCATGCATAGCAGTGTTCGATTACTCCCACTGAATCCACCATCCCTCAGATGTGTTCCATGGATGAGTTGGGAAATCGTTTCTCAACTCCTTTGATGGTTATCAAGTGTTTGACTCAATTTTTTACCACTCCAATCAGATCGGATGGCTTAAACTCTCTGGCCAAAGAGATTCTATACTTCGGTGTGTACTTTGTTTGAACCTTTCAAACATTCTGACTTATACTTTATGATTTGTATATTTCCATACTTCACGAAGTTGTCAGTGTCCGTGTTGAAGTAACTCTCGTTAGCTTTTCCAAGTAAACTTATAGGTCTGCATAACCACGTATGAGTCCTAATAGTTTATTGGTCTTTATGCCTTTCTGAAAAGGGTGACTTTGTCGTTTTGACAATGCTAAAGTTAACGGGTTTGAATCTCTTGATTTCAGCCGTTATCAATGTTAACTTTCAGTTATTTTACCACTGGTTCAAAACATCATATGTTTCTAGAAGAACAAAATATTACTATTAAGTTCTAAACTAGATCAGTGTCTAAAAGAAGACTTCGGTCCCTTTCAGCATCCTTAATAATACTGCTTCTGCTCCCTCTTGGATCTTTACTTCTTTTAGTCAAGTATGTAATTTCTTTGAGCTTTTACTGAGCCGCTCATCTGGTCTTAAATACATGATGAAGGAATTCTACGATACTCTTTTAACCTTGTTAACATGGATACTGAAACAGGAATTTACAGTTTCATTCCTTTTGTCCTCCAGGTACTAAGGGTAGTTTCCTCTTAAATGGTCTAGCCATTGGCTGGAAACAATCATAGTAATGAGGAACATTCTTGATCGTGGACTCGACAATTACTTGCCTTTTCTTTGATTAAGTGTCTCGTTTGAATGACCCTTAGTCCCTTTTGAATCTCAAGAACTCTTTCTTAGATTCCTTTCACCGAATATCAAGAACTCTTTCTCAGAATCGATGTTCCCATATGTTCTGCTCAGTTGTTCGTAACAATCTGAGTGACTCATCTGAGGTCTTATCTATCTTTGTTCAATCGACGTTGAATTGATAGATGAATTCTGTTGTATTTTCTAAGGATGACTTCAGATTGCCTTAGAGGTCTCGTACCTCTCCATTTATGACTTTTGTAGGAATTTCTTCCTCAATTTGTCTTAATGGTCGTGCTAGCATCCATTACTCTTTCAAAGAGAATGTTTTACGATCGCTTGCAAAAGGCTTTTAACCTTCTCCTGTATGAGTCAATACTGGGATTGGGTATTCTAGTTTGCTTTCCTTTTGAATCTGGGTACCTTTCTCGGATTACTTATTCCATTCTAGGAAGTTGTGCTCATTTATCATTGTCAAGAAGTGAGCGAAAGTTGAACTCGTTAGCTTGTGTCATCTTAAAATGTTTTTAAGTTGTTAAATCTTGTAAGTACAAAGAAAAAACTAAGTACATTTGTTAATGGAGGCCATCTTAGAAAGAAAAAGAAAAGTAGAAGATGATGAAAAATAAATAAATGAAAAGACAAAACAATGACTAAAACAAAAATAAGTGGGGAAAAGGACAAAAGACAAGGAAAAACTAATTGTGGGAAATTATGACATATCTAGGTTTGCTATGTTTCGTATAGCTAATTGTGGGAAATTATGACATATCTATGTCTAATGGGCTCTAAAGTTTATTTTCGTAAAATTCAGACTAAATGCACATTATGTTTCTTACTTAATGATTTCCAAAATCGATTCAAGGAAAAACTCCATTTGGGCCCTCCGATGGCCCGGGTCAATGTCGGAAAAATATGTTTGGAACCGGGAGAAAAAGGTTTGAAAAACTCCCATTCGGGTCAAGGTCCAAAAGCCCTCGAGTCAAACCTCGAAAAGACCTAAGTCAACCATGGTCATAGTCCCTTGACTGGTCTCGGGTCAACCCTAGACATGTCTCGGATCAACCTAGTTATAGGCTGGACTTAGGGACAACACGTTCCTATCGTGCTCTATCCTTTGGTCAGACGCGTCCTAGCCTAGCTAGACGTGTCATGGCCGAGTCAGATGCGTCAGAGACACTTCTGACCTAGGACAGACCATACGCATCTCGGGCGGGATGCCTAGGATGAATCCTGGATGTGTCCTAGACGCGTCCAGACCATCGGGTCTTTGGTGTACCGTCTCGGATGCTAAGTCCGAGAGG
>BEHA01050339.1:6004-18757 GCA_002897215.1 Eschscholzia californica subsp. californica | reverse complement strand
TCAAGCCAAGACCATGAAGCCTCTTTGACTAGTCCATCTTGACTCCGGTTCTACCTCTGACCAGTCAACCTTGACTCCATCCCTATATAAAAAATAATAACAATAAAAATTAGTTACAACTAACTTTAGTCTAGTTGTCAAACTAACTTTTCTGTTTTCTGTTTTTCCTCTTCTTCTTCTCTTTCTAGTGTTTTCCATTAGTATAAATAAATGATTGTAAGAAACCAAAAATCATTGATTGAAAATAAAATTTGAGTTCTAGAGATTTCTTACATATGTCTTTTTTGTTTTTTTCGAAATTGGTCATATATTGATGGCAAAGTGCCAAGATGTCACAAGTTACATAAAGAGATAACACAAATAAGAAACGTAAGTACAAACTTTTCGAAATTGCTTCCCGTTCCCTATGTCAAGATTATCGACTGCTCAAACATATTGATGAAGCTCCCCATGTGAAAATAATCACCCAGAGGCTAGTAGACAATGTAAAAACGAATGAACATGTGACATAGTAAAGAAAATAATCGAGACAAATTAATTGTAAATAGTATTGAAGAGTTTTTTTTTTGTAAAAATCTATGATACTTTAACTCCCTTGTGCTACATGAGTATTCTACAAAATCATGGCTATTCTCGACAACTCGGATGACTAGGTCTCTTATTTAAGAGTATTATAAGGTTCAATCCTCCTTACACTTCTATAGTTTAATTTGATGAAGAAAAAGATAGCAAAATAAGATTTTTCCGTGAGGAATTGAACTTCTAATGTCATGGGCCAAAGACTGAAGAAAACTACTGTGTTTGGGATTCAAGAGGGGAAATTATTTGCCAAAACTATTTTTGGCTGGAGTCAATCATCCCTCTCCCGCGTATCACAACTATTGAACCAATAAAGCAACACGAACCACTATGCATAATCTATTATCGTTTGAGAAATGAAACAATGGAGGAACGAGTCAAGAAAAATATTGGCATAAAAGTTGGCAAAAAAATGTTTAAAGGGGGACTCAATCCTTGTGCCTTTTCCAACACAGTTTAACGATTAAACCAAAAATATATATGGTGATGATCACAATGCATCCCATTTTTACGCCATGTGAACCCGTTGGGAGTTCATCCCCCTCCCCTTTGAAAATAAAAATTATGAAGAAAGAAAAGTTGTGATTGATTACAATTTTTGATAGATATTTTCTACAACAACTGACAGGATATATGTATTTTGTAGTTTTTGGTTCGTGATGAAAAAAAAAGTATATTTAGTTTTTTTTTCGGCCTTGACTTTTCGACTCATTTATTATTTTTCATTTGTAAAACCACTGTTTTTGTATGGTTTCAATTTCTCTCCAAATCGAACATTCCCACCCGTTTACGTAGAACGAAAAGAAGCGAAAAAAAGATACATAGACAGAACAAAGAGATCAGTAGGGAGGAACAGAGCGGCGGGTCGTGGTGAGGGGTGAGATAGGAGAGATGGAGCCAACGAGAAAGGGGAGAGAAAGTGAGAGACTCGACTTGATTCAAGGTTGGCGGTGCCTATATACGAATTCATGACTGGACTGTGCCCACTTGTTGAAGAGGTAAAACGGAATAAACGGGCCATACTGGACTGTGCCAACTTGTTGAAGAGACAACGAAATAAACGGGCCATTGGGCTGTGCCCACTTGTTGAAGAGATAAACTATAACTATAATTACCAGAATTTGAATCAATCATCCAGAGAACAATTAAGCCAAAATTATTGTACATTTTAGAAAAAGAATTCCATAGACAAGAAGCAAATGAAATGCTTTCATAAAATTTCTTGTCATCGATAATGAAATTTTCATTCGGTACATGCCCGATCATGAATTAGTAACACCATCAAATCATC
Source organism: Eschscholzia californica subsp. californica (assembly GCA_002897215.1). Lineage (NCBI taxonomy): Eukaryota > Viridiplantae > Streptophyta > Magnoliopsida > Ranunculales > Papaveraceae > Eschscholzia > Eschscholzia californica. The sequence goes on along the minus strand of BEHA01050339.1, from coordinate 16,887 downwards.
AAAAGTGTTCAAACGGGCCAGTTTAGGTGTTTTTTCTTATGAGTTTTGAATACCATTCTGTTGGGATCTAAAGGGGTTTTTCGTTGGAATGGATTTCAGTACTTGAGGTTGACAAGCTCAATAACTTAAGATATCCGTAAGTCTATACCTTTTTATCAACTTCTAAACTATATATATCTGTCCATTGATAGGACTAAGGTTCGAATCTTACCATTTCCAAGAAATACTATTAACTTCTAAATTATTTACTCTTTGTATATTTATTATTATTTCATTGTAAGATGTACGTTGGAATAATAGCTTATTTTTCTTAAGCAACTCATATATATTCTTTTTATTATTTTATTTTAATATTCATGTCTAGGATGACGTTTGTTTTGCACTTGTATTAAGTATATAAGACTATGAGTACTTCATTGTTTTTCAATTTAGATTTGTGAAGATGAATTTAGTGGTTGTACTATTATTTCATGAACATCTCAATTTTTTTTTGCAGAAGCGGATGTTTCAACTTCAGCCGTGCAATTTAGAGAATTCACCACGCGGAGAGATAAGATTTTTGTTTTTAGAATTTTCAAAAAATGACTACTTTAGTTGTTTGAATGCTTTCGTTTTTTTAATCTTTTAGATATTTTGCTTAGAAGAGTTTAAGATGTCTTAGTTATAGTCATTTTATTACATTAGTTAAAGATTACGTTTTGATAGATTAATTCAATTTCATCTAATATTGTCTTTGAATGTTATTTTTAATGATAAAACCATATTGTAAAATAATATGAGACAAGTTATCTGTATCTAATTTTGAAACAATATCATTAAAAAAATTTGTAGCGACAAACTTTGTCAATAATGTAATTTGTTAATAATAATATTTTCAATATTAATATTGTAACGTCGAAAAGAAATTATGAGACAAACTGTTTCGTACTTGAATAAATATTGCAACAAATTTATTTATTCACTGAAATTTTTTGTAGCGACGGATTAAATTTGTAAACAAAAATATTGGTCGAGACAATAAATTTTTGTTGTAATAAAGAGAAATTGATATAGAATGTTTGGTCATAGAAAAATGCTTTAGGGACTAAATCTTTTGTCACCTAAAATCTATTATACAAAACACATCCTTGTGACTAGGACACAATAATTGCAAAAAAAATATGACTAGGACAAAAATAATGTGACTGGACGTCCACCTAGATGTCTATTCTACATTCTACAAATCTAGCCGTGGGATCTTCCCACTTCAGTCAAATCCAAGGAATTTTCTTTGCCCCTTCTCATAACCCCTCTCTCATAACTGATTGCAATGAACGGTTCATTTTCCTTCCCTTCCTCTCCTCAACAGTTCCACTCGCTCTCTCATCTCAAAATGTAACAGGAAGCTCTCCCACTTTTTAAATTCCTTCACCTTCCTACACTACTCTAGAAAGTAAGAGGGGATTATGGGGAGAGGAATCGTTCATTTAAAAAGAATGGAGAAGCATCTCAATAGGCAAGTGATTTTCTCAAACAAAAGGTTAGGGTTTCTAAAGAAATCTCATGAGTTCTCGGTTTTAATTGTCTTCGCCACTCATTCTGGGTACCCATTCTTCTCTTCGATCTGTCTAATTAGTTTATGTTTCATCTCTCTAATTGTTTCTGTTCTTTGTAATTCTTCTCTGATCTATTCTCTGTAATTGTTATTGTTCTTGTAAATACCTTATTGTTGCACATATTCTGGGTACCAACTCTTCTTCTCTGCTATTGTTATTGTACTTATCCAGGTATTTTCTTATCTCTCACACATCCTCTTTGATGAAATTCATCACCCAATTGTAGTTTAACTTTGTAAAATTTTGCTTCCTTACAATCTTCAGTTTTATAATGTCTTCTGTGGAGTTATCTTGATGTCTTGTGGAGTTATCTTGATGTCTTTTGTGAAGAATTTCAGCCTCTTGGTACTCCCACTAGCTCTTCTTTCATTTCTTATTGTCATTTTACTACTCTTTTTAGGTATAGGGATTTAGGGTTCTGTTCCTTTTATTTTGATTTGTTTTTAATGGTTTCTTTGATTGGTAGTTCGATTCGATGAATCATGGCAGAAGAAATTCATTTTCAGTTTCTTAGCTCTGCATCCCCAAATCTTCTTTCTTCCCCAAATCGAAATGGTGAATCATGGTAGAAGAAATTCATTCCAAGTCGAAATGTAGAATCATGGAGTAGTGATGTCTTCTGGAGATTTTTTTGGTTTTTGGATTAAAATTCGACTTTTTGTTAGATTCATACTTTATACTATTTTCCGATTTTTTTTAAGTCTCTTCTACAGGTTAGGTTATCTACTTTCTGTTATGCAGTTGTCAGCAGGCATCGCTGGGTGCTTTATCCGCATCCATCACTCATCCGTTATCTCTAACCGTTAATAGTCCACCGTCTCCTTCCTCGTTAACATCATCTTCGCAATCTGTCACCCGTCCATCTTCGCCATCATCATGTCATGCATCTGTTACAAATATCTACGCCAGCAATCCTTGTTTATATCCGGATTGCCCTCGTTGCCTTCATCATGTGATGCAATTTGTTTATCCTACTTTATCCTTATTCGATTTGAAGAATATACTTTAAGTGGTTTTATGTATTGAGTTACTTGTGTCGAATGTCTTTTTGATTTGATTTGATTTGATTTGATTTGATTTAGGGATTTTTGTTATATTGGTGACTCTGTCCGTTTTTTTTCCAATATGTGCGAGAAGTAGTTGTGCAATTCTCTAATACTACTCCATTCTCGGCACCCCAACGGAGCCCATTGTCGGTACCAGTAACAAAAGCACTCAAAATCTGGTGCAGGGTAAGTGCTATTACTGCCTTCATTGGCAAGCTATAACCACTTGGTAGGCTTGAATCTTATTTACACATTTGATTTAGGGATTTTTGTTATATTGGTGACTCTGTCCGTTTTTGTTTCCAATATGTGCGAGAAGTAGTTGTGCAATTCTCTAATACTACTCCATTCTCGGCACCCCAACGGAGCCCATTGTCAGTACCAGTAACAAAAGCACTCAGAATCTGGTGCAGGGTAAGTGCTATTACTGCCTTCATTGGCAAGCTATAACCACTTGGTAGGCTTGAATCTTATTTACACCCGAAATTTAAATTATCAATCTCTTCAATCTACGCCTCATTCATTTGTTAAACAAGTTTGAATGATATTTTGGTGGTCAATGTCATATTAGGACTAGGTAGTCTGACAATTGTTGTCAAACTATGAAGCATGATATCGTAATCGAACGAACCAAAGGGAAATTTATTATTTGTTAGGGGTATGGCACAAATTTCCTGGAATCATAGGAAATATATCCATTTTATGTTTATGAATCAGCATATTGAAATAATATATGGTGATTATTCATCATTTACAGGTAACTGATCATCATCATCATTATCGTGAAAATACAAGTGAAATATCTTAGTCGAACATCAGAAAAAGTAATTGTAATTTTTTTTTGTATAACGTGCACTAGGGTAGTATGAGTAGTTTATTTAGACTGTTGGTTTCTTAACTCTTATGGAGTGATACGGACCTTAAACATTCCACCTATTTTCTCCTGCATTGTGCTTTAACTTTGAAGCTTAAGTTTTTTTTTTTTTTTTTAAATTACTTTGAAGCTTAAGTTAGCTAATCTTTTCCAATTTCGTCAATACATTAAAAATATCAAGAGCTAGACCTTAGTCTCTTTAGCCACCTCCCACAGTTACGAAACTGGTAAATGACACTGCGTATCATGTTCTGGTCCCGGTTCACTAGGGTCGAATAAGCGCCGGTGGATGGAAAAATATTCTTACCAGACTTTATATGTCTCTACAGTATGTATTTCCTTAAATAATGAATGAATTTAATTATTTCTTCACTTGTGGTTTGAGAATTACTTTTACTATATTCGTCCTGTCATTAACGCATTAGTTTTGATCAATGGATTATAAGTTTGTGACAGCTTTTCATATCCAGTTTCTTGAAAATCGTCACCGTTTCCTCGCTCCGTCTTCATGTTTTATTATAAGTTTAGTCTTCACCTTTGTCACGATCCACTCTCATGAAGACCTCCTTGCTATTGCATTTGAACATAAACTCGTGGAGGTTAGCATGTGATAACCTAAACATGGTTCTTGCTCTAAGTGATGTTAGAGATTATGTTTTATATCTTTATTGTTTTATATCTTTATTGTTTAAGTGATGTTAGAGATTATGTTTTATATCTTTATTGTTTAAGTAATTCATTTCATTTTCTGTGCAGTTACAACAGGAGAATAAACTATATAAGTCTCCATTCATGGTTACTGCCGGTGCAAATCAGGTGTTGTAGCTTGAGAAACTCTTATTTGCTAAAGGTAAAACAAGCAACTATATGTATGACCTTCTATTATGTAGTTTCCAAGAGAAAATTTATTACTAAAATATACGTTTGTTAGGAAAGTTTTATGTAAAATATAAGACACTTGCTTTCATAGTGTGATTCACCTTAATTTTGCAGACGAAGCAAGATCCGTTCCGGTTCAGATTTCCTATTGAAATGCGTTTTGTCAGTCCTAATATTGATCCCCTCATGTAGGCATCTCAGTTCTTCTTTAACTTCTCAGCTTTGTTAATTTTTTGCTCTTTATTGCTTTGTTCCACTCTTAGTTCTACACACACTTCCATATATGCAATTTCGACATGTTTGAGTTTCTGCCAATATTTCATTGCGATGAAGATAAACATCCAGATGAATTACCTCTATGTTCCTTTCTTTTAGTTAATATTTAAATTTCTATTTTAATGTTGCATCCCTCAGACCTAACGAAGTTGAAAGAGGTTCTCGGTGGCCAGAAGAATGGCCTATTAGAATTCATAAGCCTGCGTATTGATTGAACAACTCTCAGAAAGGAATCTATGGACAAACCAACACCTGATGATTTTGCAGTAGATCATGAGCACTGGAACAGAGTATTAACCAAGTCTTATACGACATGGAGGGTAAGTAAATCTGTTTCGGTCTTCTTCGCCTGATTGACCAAACAGATAAGATGATTATATGCGCGAAAAGTCTGGGGTGATATATATATATATATATATATATATATATATATATATTCTGTTCACAGGTTTGCTGCAGCTCTGAAGGATCTTAACATGTGGGTTATGGATGTAGCAAATGTAGACTCACCTGATACACTTCCTATTATATACGAGCGAGGCCTTCTCGTAGTGTATCATGATTGGTGTGAATCCTTCAGTACGTATCCTCAAACATATGATCTACTGCAGGCTGATCATCTCTTCTCGAGGTTGAAGACACTATTTTATCATTTTCACTTTTCTATTTCAAAAAGTCATACACAAAGTATGGTTTTCGGACATTTCAGATGCAAACTTGTGCCTGTGATTGTTGGAGGTAGATAGCATTGTTAGACCGGGTGGTAAACTTATTGTTCGTGACAAATAAAACGAGCTCGAAGAAATTGAGAACATATTGAAGTCTTTGCACTAGGAGATCCATTTGGCATTTTCTAAAGATAGAGAAGTGATACTCGGTGCACAAAAGTCTGATTGAAGACGAGATACATATGTAGTTTCTTCCTGATTAAAGATCAATTTTGTAATTTCGTCTATTTAGTGTAGCTTCCAACCGTTTTTTTTTTCTTTAGCAACATTAAACCATGAGGTATTGGTAAGTTTAATTCGTCGAATCAAGTGAGATAACTCTTGATCCCTTCTCATTGTCATGTTTCAGCAAGACACAAAATTGATGGTCTTCTCTAGGTTTCTGTCACCCTCTTTTCACTTTCCTTCTCACTTAACAGTTTTCAGGAGTTAGGGCTCACCATTACTGTTATAGAGAGAAGCTGGGAGAGATTTACCAAGAAATTGAGGAAGATGGATCCAGAAAAGTTGGTGAGAGGTTCGACATGCCAACAAATTGTAAGGCAAATCTCATACATTGGGAACCAGTGCTCTGTGTATTTCACCAGACATGTCAACCCACCTCCGAATGAACAATCAAGAAGAATTCTTATTTTTCTGCACAACTTGAAATTCAAGTATAATGAATTTGTGATTGTTTTTTATACGGTTGTTCAAGTTTCATCACTTAGAAAAAAAATAGTTCATACTATTTCATTCTTTATCTGTTTTAGGGGTTAATGGTATGTTAATTATTTTTTTTGGAGTATAAAATTTTAGTCTTGCAAAATAAACCAAGATGTTCATTCTCATATAATTTCTTATGCTTGGCCACCATGATTGAGACATGTCTACCTGCTATTCCGTTACCATCTCCTTAAGATTCCAATGTGATCATCAGTTTGTACTTTATGTTTACTAAATGGTGTAACGAAGTACTACACTTCAGTTTGATATTGAGACTTATTCAAGGCACTTTTCAACAGTACGAAAAAAAATACTGATTGGATTTCATGTAGTTGTCGGAGGCCGACAAAAGATTGGCCTCTTAAAAGGTAAGAAGCAAGAGAACAAAATCACTGGTTTGATGAACTAAATTCGCATATTAAAGATACAAATGGTTAATTTTAGTTGATATAGTGATATGCGTTTTGAAAATTATGGCCCTCGACTTATTGCTTAACCACATTCACACTGTTTGAGTCTCGGGTTTGCTCGAGGAATGTCGTTCTCGAAGTAGCACCATCTACTATCCACTTAAGTGGTAACTATTTCATATAACTTAGTTACCACTATTTATCTTGTGACCTGTTTTTGTCGATGGAGGATAAGCCAAGCCTTATGACCTTCGACGAGGTAAGTTTCACATTAACATAAACATTTTTTTTTTTCTATTTGGTACTAAATTAATATTGTGGTATAGATAAGGAACATGTAAACCAGACAGAGCCGTGTTTGAGGGGGGGCGGGAAGGGCGTCCGCCCTGGCCCCCCACCTCAAAAGGGCCTACTTCCTATAAAAGGGCCATAGTTTAAAGGTTATATTACATGCAATACCTAATTAATCATCTAATTACTTCTAGCCTTGTTGGAAAGGGTGATTGATGTCCATGCAGCAGACACGGGTTCAACTTCAGAGTTCTACTTTTTGAATCTTTATTTTTGCTCCACTACTACACTTTGTTGTCTTAACCATTTTGATACCTTTGGTGTATTTCGTTAATTTTTGAAGTGTTTTTCAAAGAATAGAATGCTAAGTGTTTTTTCAAAAAAAGAAAACCAATAATACATGAATACACATGTGAATCATCTATGATTTTCATCATCTTACATTGTGTTCAACTTTTTGCTCGTAATTTATTTTTGTACGAAAGGCCCGCAATTATGTTTCGCCCAGGGCCCTCAAATTCTCAGCCACGGCTCTGAAACCAGATCAGTATATAAAAGATCTTATACATCTAGAATAGTTTCATAAAAAAAATACCTCTAGAATACCACGCTTATCTTTAGAGAGTATCAATCTGAGAAATTAAAACTACAATAAGAAAGTAACAAACGTAAAAGAAAAAACTAAATAATCTAATAACACGTCTACTTTCCCATGTAACGTAAAGGGCATAATTAATGCTTCAAATAACTTGTACCAAGAAATCAGGATTAGAACAATATGACTAGGACATAATTAATACAAAATAATGTGACTAGGATATGTGATTAGGACAAAACTAACATGATTAGGACTAGGATATATGATTAGGATATGAATTAAATTCTTTTTATTTTCTTAATAATTATTAACCCCCATCTTTACCTCTACCTCTTCCATTATTAATTTCTTTGTAATTATTTCTCATTTTAATATGTACTTACTCCTTCCACATTTTCTCATTTTAATATGCACTTACTCCTTTCACATTATATCATATTTTATTTTTAATTACTCTTTCCACATCAATATGATTAGGACAAAATAAATAATCCTAGATGATTAGGATAACCCCATAGACATATTATATAAAATACTTAAATTTCTATTATATAAGACACTTAAATTTCTGGCTGACTAGGATGAAATAAATCTTGCACTTTCATATTTATATCCAAATATTGAAATTGATATAACACTTCACCTTCCTCATTCCTTATGACCTTTATAAACACGAATTCTCAATTTTTTACCGCCACCTTTAGAAACGTCCACATATCTCTTAAACTGATTTTACTAATATATTCTTATGTGGCGACATAAAACAAAATATTATAACCAAGAATTCCAAGTTGTAGATGTATATTTTATCATATCTTAAGGTTTTAGACAAACCTTCGAGATGGGAGAATAAGAACAGGAAGACCATTGCAATCATAAGGTATTAATTACTCTATCGTTCTTATGAACAACCACAAAACTAAACATTATAACCAACATATCCAGAGTTGAAGATGTATATTCATCATCCTTTTGATACAAAAAAAGACGTGTATTCATCATCTTGTAAATTGGTATAAATGTGTTGAATAACTTTTGTCTCCGTCAAACATTTATTATTTTTATAGTTCATATTTATGATTTTGAAAGCATATCAGAACAATATTGTTTGGGAAGGAGGTGAGAACTGAAAATTGAAACTTCTCAAAGGAGCATGTTTTAAATTAGTCTGTTAAAACTGTGAGGAAGTAATAACGAGAAAGTAAAGAGAAGATTTAATAATGAAAGTGAGGTACTATTGTTGATCCAGTTACAAGTAGTATTACTTTAATATTGACTCTCAGTTTTCAGGTTCATGATATTCGGTAGTTGCTCTTTAAAGTTGTTTCTTCGTAATTCTATCTTAAGCATGTCTATTTTTCGAATGCTAATGCAGCTATAACTTGCCTGGAAAATTTGATTTGGAAGACTAAAAAATAAAGATCAGTTAAAGGCACTTATATACTTTTCTCTATACGTAAACCTTCCAAAGTTGCACATTTTTTTCATCATCAAATATCCTCTTCGATCCGTTGTGTCAGACGCTAAAAGTTTGTCAATTTGTATTTTTATAGCAGTTGCAAATTGTCTGTGCTGAGATTGTGAATATCATATTTTGTGAACTTGAAAGAATTTCCAATAGGAAGGATCAATCACCTTGGGTTTTTTATTTTCGTCTTTATGCGTTTTTTCTTACATCTTATTATTTTCGGTGTTGTCAAATTTTATAATAAATGTGTATCTTTTTTTATCGGTTATTTTTTTATCTGTTTGTTTTTCTAAAAGGTTGAAGTTCATTTTCTATGTGCATGTACACTTTGCAAATTCATGAGTCGATGATGATATATTAAGCAGTTTAGTCTTGATGGTGATATATTAGGCAGTTTATAGACTAAATGCTTTCGTCCGCTATGAGACACCTAATTAGGACTTTAAATATTCAATTACAAAATGTTGACTAATTAATTTATAAACGTTTATGTATTTAAAAATGGCTTCAAATATTTTACTGAAATTTTTAACTCATGCAGACTAATATAAATTGATTTTTAAAATAAAAATCTAAATTATAGTTTAACCCAAGACTTTTTGTAGACCAATTTTCAGTCAAAGTTTGAGATGATCTTGAGCAATTTTAGAAAATTTCTTGGGTGAATATTTGGAAGCAAAAAAAAAAAAGTCCTCTTACCTTCTACTAATGAAGCATTTTTGTACATTTATAAACCATTTTGTTTCAACTTGTGAAGTTCATAATAACTTAATTATTCTATTACATAATTGAATATATTTGGAATTAATTTGTTAAATTCACCAAATTCATACGATCTGCGTCATATAGTACGTAATTTGTTGTTTGATAAGGTTCAAGATGTTTTGTTTGGAGTAAATAGTTTTGTTGTCTCAAAAATCTGTTATAACTTAGGTTAAATCTTATACCAATAGAACAATACACTTATCTTTACGGAATACTAATCTCAAAAGTTAGAACTACAAAATGCAAAAAACAAAGAAAAGTTAAATGATCAAACATCCCATTTACTTTTTTCTGCGTTGCATAAAGGGCATTTCCCCGCCCGTAGGGCGGGGATTATGCCTAGTCTATATAACAAAACAGGGTTTCTTAGTGATGACTGGGACAAAATAAATGCTCCCTTTCACTGACTAGGATTGCACATGTGGTCCATTTGCTAACTAGATAGAATGTCTCCTTAGCAACATAAATTTGGCTCATATTCAAGTATTTTAATCAAAACTTTAATTTCTATCCTTTTAAATAAATGATGTGTGGGAGGAGGTCTTTTCAGTTTCCCCATGTTAATTTCTTTTCTCTATCACCCTTTCAACTCCTTGAATTAATTTGGACCCTTAATGAGAGATCAACTTCTCCTTATCTCCAACTGAAACCCTTCGTCTCTGACCTGCGATTTATCTTCCATTCTTCATCCTTGTTGTTACACCCTTCTAATTCCTCACTTTGTTGTTCATTGAATCTCTTCTGCCACAACACTCAACATTATTCATAATCACTTGAGGCCTTCTGGTTACCTGCTTCGGCAGAAAACCTGTTCATTTCATTCTCATCGACCATTTGGTTATGCAATTTGCTCGAAACTAAGCTCATGTTAGTTGCCCAATCTACTTTTTGCTAATTTTATTTATTTATGTTCTGGTTCTTTGTGTATGAAAAGCAATATTCTCTATAATCACATCTTTTTAACAATATAGGTTTTTATTGTTGTTTTCTGTTTCGAATCTTTTAGATCCGCAATCTATTGTGTAGTTCGGATCTATGGTTTATACCAATTTCATCTTTTAGAGTTTTGTCTACATGGTTTGGTTTTATATATATACTGCCTCTTCCCTCACTTAAATATGAAATGCTTATCCCTATTAATAGGAGTTTTGCTTTGTTTCGTATTTGAAGGATAGTGGTTTGCACGATAGAACATGTGAAGGGGTGAAGAAGATTGTTTCTCCANNNATTCTACTGTATTTGTTATCA
>BEHA01050338.1:4053-17969 GCA_002897215.1 Eschscholzia californica subsp. californica | reverse complement strand
TGGTGAAGTTTTGGCGGTTGACAATAACCACGCCACTTGTCTTATGACTCAGCCAATGAGGCTGACTCATTGGATTGGTTCAGCCATTATTTGATGGGCTTTACAATTATGGGCCTACGTTAATTCTAGGGATTTTATAGGCACCACATGATTTCCAACCGGCCCACCTCACCACCATAAAGAGTCGCTATCTAAAATTTAGTGGGAGTGTAGACATCAGATATAGACATATCCATATAGATATATAATAACGTATTCAATATCTCGTTAATGTACAAGGGGTACAGTCATGTCTCATGTGTGGTGGACACAGATAGTTCAATAATTTCAATCGTTGAAGATAATTTGGGAGGTATAAACTCAATCTTTCAAGATAAGTTTGGAAGATGTAATCTCAACCTTTAGAGATAAGTTAATGAGATATAATCTTACTGATTGAATATGATGATATATTTTAATAAAGGATACTCTTCTTTGTTATTATATAGTTGTAGTTGTTATGATGTGGAGGAATTGGCCGAGAATACATGGATGAAATAGAAGCGGCCAAATACAAAGGTGATAGACTAAAACGGCCAAAACCGAAGCTACGGGTGTCAGAATTAGACGAAATTTTGAGGGATGGTGCAAAATAGCGTTCCGGTCATTCGTTGTTGCTTTGCCACAATGTGCCCACTTTGAGGGGCAAATTCCATCGTTTAGGGCCTCAAAACGGACTTTTACTAGTTTTCTTTTTTATTTTTGGAATTGTTATCAGTTTAGGATTACTACTATTCTAGTATTTTATTTTATTAGGAGTTTCTATTGGAGTTTGACCAAGATTAGGAAATCCTAGGTCGATATAAAGAGGGATAAGAAGTTGTTTCAGTCATTCATTCAATCAATAAAATTCAGTATTTTAGTATTATTGTTATCAATTTCGGTTCTATAGTCTTTAGACGGAGTTCTAAGACTTTTATCAGTTTTTTCCGTTGCGTCACGTACATTATAACCTATTTCATAGTTAAAAGCGCCTTATCTAAAATTTAGTAAGATTCTAGACACTAGCATATTAGATATATACTTATCCATACCACATATATAATATCTCCTCTTCGATTTTTTCACTTTTAATACCATGAAGCTAATGCTACACTTGAAGTTTTAGTTAAGTGTGGATCTTCCAAGTTATTGGAAGGCAAATGATCTATGCAAGAAACTCGTTCAATTGAATAGAGAAAAACATAAAATTATTACAAAAATTACATCCGTGGCACCGGAACAATTTAAAAAATACTATCTCCTGCTAATTCACAAATCCACCGACCATTTTCCTTTGACAAACCGCCCACTTTGATCAATAAATAATACTCTTCATTTGCAGTGAGAATCTAGGTGATTGTGTTACCCTCGATCTCCCTCTTAGATGTTAAGTTGGGTAAGCCAATTTGGTCATGATCAACTAAGCTTATTATATATTGAAAAAAAAAGTAATAAATGCACTGTATAAAAGGCACTCTAAATAGCAACCCAACATCTATATAATAAAACAGGTTGAAGAGTGCATACTGGGACAAACCCATGATAAATCTTAGCCTTTCATTTATGTCATGATAAATCATGGCCTTTCATTATCGGTACGTAACTCTATTGGTCATTAAGTGCTTTTAATGCAAAATCCCCATTGGTCTTAATTTCCCTCAATACTCTCAACAAAAAAAATCCCTCAATTCATTCAATTCCTCAATGGGTAGTGCTACTAGCGCCCCAAAATAAAGCACACCGCCTTAACGCCGAACTTTATGTGTAAACTCTAAATGCATCTTCATCTTCTTTCCCCGAACTCCTTAACGCCTCTATCCCTCCATCTTCATCTTTAATTTTATTCAATTTTTCACTTACCATACCCATATCCTTAACGCCTCTATCCCTCCATCTTCATCTTCATTGAAATATGCTCCAAAACTCCCATTTGGTTTATGTGGCCGAAATCACAAGCTAGGGTTTTACCCTGTCTTCATTTAATTTTTTCTCACATTTTACTTAAATATTTACTTCGTTATCCTTCTTAGACGGAACAGTTTTGTGATGTTTCTCTACAAATCGAGTTTCTTACAGGTATATCTAGCCCTCTTTTATTCAGTTCTTTTTCTTTTTGCCAATGTGTTTCCGAATACCTAAATCTCTTTCTAAAGAGGTAAAATGATTTATTTGATGCTGAGATGAATTAAATTAAATAGTGTGTTGATCATTTTTCAGTGGGATTTATTTTTCCTGTAGAAGTAAATCTCCTTTCTTAGAGAGACTTTATAGAATGTGAACTTTGACTTGATTAAAGATGAAAAGCAAGAAATGTGTATCATATTTGATGCTCTTGTAAGATGGAAACACATCAATAAGAACTATATTGGTGTTTCCGGCATGAACTTTATGTGTAAACTCTAAGTTTGTAACAATCCCAGCCGAGAAGATCTTTGGTTTTTCTCTTGCTTCTAAGTTTGGAATAGATGTTAAGAATATACAGTTAGTCTAAGATAAGATGTTATGGTTGTTAATTGATCTGGATTGCAGGTTCTCCAAGAATCTCAAATGGACAACCATCACCTTTGGGGTTGATTATGTTTTTCTAGGTTGTTTGTTTTCCTTCTCCGATATTTCAATCATATTCTTAGATGAAATTCATTTTATAGGAGGTAATTGATAAACCAACTCATTGATTTGAAATGGAAAACTTTACCTATTCGGATTTCCATCACTGATTGCTTGAATACTTTTTCTGTTTGGTATTTTGATTTATGATTTCCCCTTCTCCTTTGCTGCAATTTATGTTGAATGTATATAATCTTAAACTGTGCCCAAACTAATAATCTAATCTTTTTTATGTTATTATTTGTAGTCGGGAATGGAGCCATTAATCAGTATTCCGAAGTGGTCAGTTAGGAAAAATCAACTGAGGTATCTATCTTTGAAATACGTTTTTTATGATTATTATTTTTCTTAAGTGTAATTTTGTACAGTAAAATTACTGCATGTAAGTAATCAATTGAGATTCTAACTACTTGTATCGTACGAAATGATTTCTGTTTGGGTTATTAGGGGTTTAGGCTTGACTAACAGTAGTTTGTGTTCTCTTCATGCTTTAGTCTGATCATAACTAGTTAATTTCAAGAATTGTTTGTTTGTGATCCGCTTTTAAATTAGGCTTGATTAATAGTAATTTGTGTTCTTAATACTAAAATTTGTGTCTAAGTGGGTTATTCATGCTTTGATTTACTGTTTTGAGTCTCAATTATATTCCTTTTAAAGTTTACTATGCTATTAAATTTTTTGTTCAGGCTTATTGTCTTTTTCTTTCATCTGCGCTACAACTTGCAAACGTTTTTTTTTCTCTTTTGTTGTGCTAAGGCTACCATAATATGTTTCTCTTACATAACCGTGGGATTATATTCAGTCGAAAACTACTCTAGATTTTATTATGTACTATTTTTCTCTTTGCAAGGTCGGATTGAAGAAAAAAACATTTACTTCAATCCCATTTCTACACCATCTAGAATCACACAAATTCTCTTTCTCTTCTACAGAGGGAAATATCCAGGCAGACGCGCTCGCTAAATGGGGTAGAAACTATAGGAAAAGAAAAATGTGGAATGTCTTACCTGTTTTTGTTCCTCCGCTTATGTAAACTCTATTTTGCTTTAATGATAGTTTACTTCATCAAAAAAAAAAAAAAAAATATCACGTGAGTATCCGATACGCAAGGGTTATAGCTCTTGGGTACACTATTTTTAGCGGCGGTGTATTTTGGAATATTTTTTTTTGTATTCCTAGGCTTTGTTAATCAATACAAAAAAGTTAACATTGGCGCTGCTTTTTTGACATAGGAAATGCACATTAGGTTCATAGCATGGTCGATGGTTATAGTTTTATATGTAAGATCAATTCATCTTCTTGGTTGATATGTTGGAAATCGTATTTTTCTAATATAAATCACCAACTGGGATTTCTGTTACAAAATAAATTATGCTGTTTAGTTTAACCTCATAATACGAGAATTGTCTAACTGATGCGGAATTGTAGAATTCTTACATCTTTAACTTCTTGAGAAGTTCTTGATGGCTTTGTCTATAAAGAAAATATTTTTCGATCACATAACGATAGTTTTATTGTTAAAAGTAACATAATTGGTTGGTTTTCTACCCAACTAATTCAATAAATATTTCATGATTTGATTAATTACATAATTTCAGAGATTCAACTTCTTAATTATTTAGTTGAACACACACACACACAAAACTTATCATGCTTAACGAACGGTGCGTTGTGACGTTTAAAATGCTCAGGGCGAGTGTCCGTGCCGGAGGCACGGGTTATATCTAGTATATATATAAAGGGAGAAAATCTATACTATAAAACAATTAAGTACGTTATGGGTATTAATCATACTCCACTCGTAATATTATTTAGGCGGTGTAACCGACCATTTATAATAGATATAGATAAAGAAATACAAAAGTACACCAAAGAAAAATTAATACGACGTGGGTAATTTTTATACTCCACTCGTAGATGTTAGTAAGTTAGTAAGTTAGTAGTTAGTAAGTTAATAGGTTAGTAGTCCTTTAAATGGCCGAAGTCAATCTTTTTTCCTTGTCAATATGGCTTTGTAGTCCAGGGAGAAAGTCTTCCATATGCCTTAAAGGAGTGTGTAAAGAAGGGGGTGTTGAAGTACTAAAGATCGCAAGCTAACTTGAGTCCAAAGGAATTTTTTTGAAATGTTTTTTTTTTAACTTACTTTTAATCAACAAATTCTAAAGAGGGATTTATCTTTCAATAATTTATAATTATGATGTGTGACTTGAAGGTATGGGGTTATTCATCATGGCATGGAATAAATTTCTATCTCCTGGTATTTCAAATTGCATTTTCATAAACAAGTTAAAACGGTCTAGTTTTCTTATTTTGAACAAACCATAAGTAACTAAAATTTCTAGTTTCAAAGAAATAATACCTTAGCAATTTTTGTACCACACGGCTCATAAGATACATCAAAATAAGGTTGCTCCACCGCACACTTTGACGGCTAAAAAGAGTGTCAATCAACTTTTATTTTAATTACTTTGACAGGCGGAAATTCACTAAAAGAGATGTGAGTTAAATTTAGTTTAAAAGAGGATTTGTGAAGTAAAAGATTTAGATGAATGTATTTCCAAATGTTGTATGGAAAGTTGGTATGATGCACCATAAAACAACTTTTCTTACATGAAACTTTTGAAACCACAACATGTAAAGACAAAACAATAATAACAAAATCTTTACTTACTTAACAATATGATTCCAAGAGTATGAAAACTATTCCTCCATAATGTTGTCACCCCACAACCTCAAGTATGAAACTTAACCTTCCATTAAATTGTAGAGTACTTCATTAATTTGATTCATCTTACAACAAACTAGAAAGTAGATAAAGAAATTTGGAAAGAACTACGATATATGATATTTTCTTCCAAACTTGTGTGTCTTACAAATGAGATGGAAGTGGCTATTTATAGCCATTTTCCAACAACAAGTAGTAAATCTCATTTAATTCTTTTACATCTTAATAGTGTTTAAATTAAATACTACTTGACTTATTTCCTTTATCTAAGGATATATGTTTTTTACTAGTAAAATTACTTTTACTACTACATTGTTTTCTACCAAGTTGATTAATCTTCACCATATCTTGTTTTTCCCACCAAATTAGTTGTAAAGTTGCTACAACTATATTGTTTAAACTAAATCGCTACCATTTGTGATAATCTTCATTTGTTTATGATGAGTAATTTAATTCCCTTGACTTTTTGGTGATACATTGCCTTCATCAAGTAGATTTTTGGTAGATTTAACACCTTAGTGTGTCTTCCATTATTATCTGCAAAATATTTACTACAACAAAACATTAAACAACTAACATGGACAACCGGCCATTAAGTATTTTTAGTTGTATTTTATACACTTTCTAGTGTACAACAAGATGACACCTACCTTACTAGTACGACCATCTTATATAATTTCGAAAGATATAGTTAAAAAAATCTGTTATATAATTGATAAGACATGTTTTAACATATTTCAAACTCTCTCTAGACATACAAGACAATGAGCGTTTAAATAAAAGATCTACAAAACAATTTTTAAAGAGTAAATATTATCGTTATGTTCATGAGGTCGTGGGATCGAGTAACAGTGGAAGCAGTTTGCTATCAAGATTTACCCCATGTAACTTAGGATATATATTAAGTAAATAATGTAATAATTTGTCGGGCTTTAAGCATCTTTCATGTTGTTGGGCTTTAGGCCTCTTTCAATTATGGTTTGAGTTAGGCGGTTATCGTGCTTTTCACATCTTTCATGATGTATCAATGTCTTGTAACGACTAACGTAGATCGTAGTCGAATTCTAAAAAAAATATCTACAAAATAAAATTATATCTGCCTAACTAATTATTTTTTATAAGAGATTAAAAAATATCATATACAAAAAAGTAGTTAGCTTGTTTTTTTTCTTTAGAAAAAAAGTCTTCGACGTTTTTAGTAAATATTCAATCTAATTTGATCATGTTTATAGTTAGAGCACATAAACTAAAATTATAATTAAATAAATGGACCCGTAATCTCAGAGGTTTGAAGTAAAGTTTGTAATAAACAAAACCTAATATTTGGATCACCTGAAACTTTATTTCGCAAATGAATAGTTCCAACTTAGATCTGATTTAAAATAGAAAAGCAGAACTTAGTTTTTGGGCTATGGATAAAGATGTGAAATAGAGAGAAAGAAGTGGCAGTGGTGATCCCTGGTCGAAAATGGCGACGGTTGCCAAAAGTTGTGTTGGTGGAGGAGAGGTGAAGATAAAGAAAGAAGAAAAACTGAAACCTAAGATATTTTATTTTGTTATTTTATTTTTGGCGTCGGCATCTAAATCATTTGAATAAACATCTTTAATTTTACTATAAAATAACAAGGAGATGTCATCCAGAGTCATGGTGGAACCCAAACATTATAGTCCAAATCAGGTCTTCATAGCCTCATAAAACAAAAAAAAAAGGTTGTCTAGAAGATTCGGACCCATGCCCTGTACAGTGAAAGCTAACAAGCTAGCTGAGCTAACGTGAACATATGTTTGAAAGTGGCATTCACGTTATAAGTAGTTCTTTGTTCATACATTTTGAGAAAAACCCCTATGGAGATGGGGGTGTGGTGCGATTGCACACTCACAACCCCTCACTCACGCCTTTGCGACGCACCACTCATCTCACTCTGACTTTTGTTTATTCATATAAATTAACTAACTCAGAGTCATACACTATAATGAACAATAAACGACAAACCTCAACTCTTCCTCTTGAATTTTAGAGCAATCACATGTGCCTAACTTAAATTTATTTCCAAAATTCCAGCATTAATTTAGGCTTGAAGAAGTAAAATGAATCTTGGGTAACATAACAATATGAGGAAATCATCACATGAAAATTGTGGTGTCTTGTGAAGCTTTCTAGGTATGCAATAGAAAAGATGTTATGTACAACATTTACACAAAAAAAATCAAATAAAATCTAAACTGAAAAGCATGACAATGAAAGAACACACAGGTTGATGGGTTTCTTTTGTCTTTGTATACCATGTGACTTGCTCACTTCTATTCTATGAATTATTGAGTTAGTGTTTCACAAAATAAAATTTTTAAACCTCCAAATCTTTGTAATTACCATATATTTTTTTGTTGAAAATGTTACAGTATACTTGATAGTGAATAACGGGACAACCGTCGAAATTAATACAAGATTCGGTCCTAACAGATAACTAATTATACAAACAGAATTTATACGTAATCAACCATCATTTATATTTTCATTGCATAAACATTGATGGCAGAACACTATATTATATCCTGATACAACATTCAGTGAGGGTCATCTAAAATACCTCACTAAAGATGTCATCTTGTGGTGAAGTTACATTTAATTACCACCTGGAATGCACGTAGAATTTTTTTTATTTAATATTTTGTTACAATAGTTAATTAAGGAAAAGGTATAAACTTGACAAGAAAAGTACATATTGTATATGCACTTATCTTTTTAATTTGTTTTTGTTGGTAAAAATGGTAGAAAAGTCAAATTATTCGTGGAATTTTGAGTAAATTGATGAATTTGGATTATGATGGTCATTGTCCTTTTGTTGTTTGCCCTACTGGATCTGAGGTTGTTGTGGATGGTTACCCTGTTGTTCGCTAGCACATATGTGCCTTTAGCACGACGGAACTCATTATGTAATTAGAATGTTTGCAGGTCTAATGTATTGCTAGTATTCGTATATTTGCGTTTGTGAGAGTTGCCTATAGCTGGCTTTACTTTTCCAACTGAGTATTTTTTTTTCCTTTGAAACAAAAGAATCATTTTCTGTCACACAATGTTGGCGTTCTTATTTTGTTTAACTACTTTAAAACCTTCAAATGTATCAATTAGAACTTGCACTACCATCTACTTTTATTTTAATTACATGTTTACATATATTGAAAACAAAGCTAATAGGGTTACCGTCCAAAAGTATCGCCTGACTGACCGTGTCAGAAAAACCAAGGGGCAAAATGGTAATTTGACAATATTTTGCCCCTTGTCTTCTCTGACATGGTCATCCAGGCTGCACGTTTGGGCGGTAGTGTTCTCATTTCCCTATTCCAAAACTCTGACGAATGATAGGAACTATTTAAGACAGTTCCAAATTTAAGAAGAATAACTTCACCTCAACCGTTTCAAAGTCAATTCATCTTAAATCAATGTGAATAGATCTCTTTCTTTAAGAGAATAGAATCCTTATTTGAGAAGTCATTTCCATTTTAGGGATGTTTACTTTGCATTGTTATCATATATCTAGGATTTTAGTAATCTCGTCATTTGATTAGAGTTTTGTAGGACTCAGTCGGGATTATCAAACATTTGATGATAATTTTTATAATAGTTAAGATTGGAGGTAATCTTGAGAAGGTGATTTAATTTAAGTAGAGATTATGTGTCATATCCACTAGAATAATTGGTAATTTAATTTATTTATTTCTTAACGACTAATTTTCATAACATTTATGTAATCAATCGAATATACAAAAAATAGATACCTAAATTCTATCAAGTACTTTGAAAGGAACTACTAACTATATATATTTTTGGAAACTCTAGCTGCGTACATTTTTGTGGTTTGATGCCCACTTGCACATGTTTTTGTTTGGTATCATTGAATAAATGGGGCACATTAACTTGTTTGGTTTTTTTGAATAAATTGGTATGCAGGTCTATATAACATTTTTACTTTGCATTACTTAAAATATGAATGTATGGGAGAACGACATTGAACAAATAGTGGGTCATATTTCAATGACTAAAATTCTATTACTAGATAGAGAACATGTGTTTTCAACAACAAAAAAAGAAACAAAATAAAGCTAAAAAACGTGTACACACAAGCATCTCACCTAAAAAGTAAATTAAAGCCACTAATATAAAAAGAATCAACAAATATGACAATCAGTCTTCATAATTTCTATTTTCCAAAGTAAGAATCACCCATCAGTTTTTCCTTCAATTTCAAGAATTATAGTTGTCATTGCAACAAAAAAGAATTGTGGTTGTCTTTAATAAAAGTTCATGTCGATGCCTCATTCAATGTTAATCTTTATTCTTATTAATTCTACACTAATGTATTTATAAATGCAAGTAATTCTTTCGCGTACCTTGGTCAATTTTAGTCGTTTTTTCAAAAATAAAATATAACAGAGATTAATTAAATAAAGAAAAGAGTCATATGAAAGACGTATAATTTTAGTTTAATTTTGTCGTCGACAACTCGTTGAATATATGCATTGATTTATCTATGGAGCTCTTTATGTATGGTGTTAAGAATTTTACATGGTTAGTCATTTTCTTATTAGATGAATGAGGCTAGTAGGAGTGTAATTTTATTTTCATTTGAGTTGCTCAATTATTTTTTCTTTTTAGATCATTATATATAGTTACTATCTATTACATATATTAAGAAAGTAAAACTTGCTTGTACGTGTGACTCCATATTGTTTGATATGCTTTATCGTGCGTGGGGCAAACTCTGGCTACAGAAACAAGAGTGCGTCATTTTCCAATAAATAATGTTCGAATATTACTAGGTAAAGAACATGTACACCCAATCATCTCATTAAAAGGTAAACTAAAGCCATCAATACTTAAAAAAAAAATGAACAAGTATGACAATTATTCTTAATGTCTTAAAATATTTATGTACGTTTTATCTGTAAATGTACTTTAATCTTCATAAATGTCCCAATCCAGTAAACGTAGATTTTAACTTTATCTCATAGAGTAATGTAAGAGTACATGGATCACATGGTAGGTTGAGTTGGGGTTGGTAACATATCAATCTTCTTATATCAAATGGTGAATCTTTTCATGAAGAAGAAGGAGAAGTTTAACCAACATAATACCGTGGAAACATAGTTAGAACATTTCAATCTACTTGTATCACACAATTGAACAACGTAAATCAAATAAAATCAAACTTACTGAAATCACGAACTACCCTAATTAAAAAATTAATACAAAATCAAGTCAACAAATATTCAGTCAAAGAAAAATCGATTAAACCCTAGACTTAATCTTACAAAAAAACACTGAACTGTCATTTGTTATTGACTAAAGCGAAAAATCACACTAGAAAATGGATCGTTATCGAGTTCCAAATTTCTCCATTAAACTGTGAGTCTTCAGACTCTTCTGAATCTGATATGAGATTGAATTAAATGAAAACCTATAAGAAAACTTATCATAAATCTTAATTTCAAATGAAGAAATAAAGTAGATATACTTGAATATAGATGAGAATGACAACAAACGATTGAAGTTTATCGTAATCCAGAAACCACAATCGAAACTGGAACCGAAATTGTTGCCGGGAAATTTCGGTGCCCTACAAATGCAAGAGAAACAAAACTTACACCGTTTGGGATCAACTTAGAGCGAGGTAGACAGGGATAGAGAGAGAAATTTCAGGTATTTCTTCTACCTAGCATTTATCAATTACAGAAAGTTTAGTCGTTGATTTCAGGATTTCTGAGGGTTATCTGTTGTTAATGGAATGGTAATTGATATCCGTAAGTGTAGGTCAAGTAAAAAGGGTCGACCCGACCATTGAATATTAGTCGAAATTCAAAGAAAATGAGTAGGTTTAAGTGGATTGGTAAGGGAAATCTTAAAGCCAAAAATAGATACTCCACTATTCAAAAAGAAGGTCTATAATGAACTCATTCAAGGGTCTAGATTAATTCTAGGGTAGATTATAACCACATTTACTCTGTCGCAGTCAACCTCATTTATTTTGTCCTAGCCAGCTATAGACCGTCCTGTTTTGTTATATAGATATAACAACTTGTACATCTTTTTCATCTGACTGAAGATCTTCCCAATCATCTTCGTCATCTAACAACTGCACGAGTCGTTTTCTTTTCCTTTTTTTGAAGATAAAATATTAAATGAACATATAAGTTTGCTTCTAATAACAATAATTGCTTCGTAATAATATTTACAATACCATTGAAAAGTTGTTGATTACCTGTATTTTTTCCTTTCGTTTACCTCCTCTACATGTAGTAGTTTTCCTTTTTTTCCTTACTAGTTATGGCATTTCATCATCGGATTTCGCAACCTTCCTTCGAAGAGCGTTGATACCTAATTCATGAAGATTTTTCTCTCAATCAGTATTAATTTCATTGTCTCCTCGCGCTAACATGTGATCCAACAAGCCATTCATTGTCATTTCAATTTCATCAACAACTACAGTATCCTCAACATTTTTTTCTTGTCTTATCTTGTTTGTTAGTTGTTTGACCCTTAACTTCTTGTTGTACATGAAGAAAACTAAAACATTGAGCTTCATTGTACTCAATACATTCATTTTTTTTGTATAAATCTAAAAGTACATAAACTCACACGTTAATAGTCTGTTGTTAACATCTAGTAATGGGACATCTTGCGTGTAACATAAACATAAATTACCTGATTAAAGGTTGACCAATTTCTTTCACACGCAGATGATGTACTAGTCAAACTTAACACTCTAATGACATATTTCTATAGTGCATGTTATAACTGTCATGAGATGCCCACCAACGTGCTACAAAAAGAACAACCGTTTAGTGTTAGTACAAATAGTTATCACTTAGGTAGTGATAATTATAAGTATGAATAATATATCTCATATTACCAGGTGTTCCACTTATTCCTAGTTGCCTCTGCCTCCAGGCGACCAAATAGTTCTTTGTTGCCTTCATATTTGTGAAGGCCCTCATCAGCTCTGTTTCTCTCGTGTTCATTTAGAATAAGTTTATCCATATAATTGTAAACTCCACTCTTGACTTTCCTATCACTCGAGAAATTGGACTCATATCGAAACTTAGGGTTTAGGAAATATGTCGCGTCATGCAAATTATGTTGTAACACCCAGATTTTTTGAATTGGAAAATCAGACGAATTAGAGCGCCGAGAAGAATTAATTATTTTTTCATGGTTAGTTGTGGGAGGAAAGAGAAAATAAGAAGTTAAATTGGAGGTCATAAAATGATTAATTGTGGTTGGAATAGTGAGTTGTAAATTTAGTGGGACTTATCTGCAAGGGACATAGGAATTGAGGGACTTAAAGCAAAGTCATTTTGTTGGCCACTTTAATTGTTGACAAGTGGCAACTTCATGCATTTGAATTCTTTATAAACCAACCCACTGCCCACGTATTACTCCAGCCACCCACTTTCTATTTCAATTTCAATTCCACCAGCAACAATATTAACAGTTCGGGTGAAAGCCACTTAGGATTTTATAAAACCTCGATTTTCCGGGTCCAATTAGTTTGTCGTCGGTAGTCGAAAAATTGTGCTGTTTCTTCCAGGTAACTCTATTCAACTTCATCTACGTTTCTAGCGGTTCAATTTTTTTAGTTTCGTCCCAATTTGAGAGATATTGGATGGTAATATCAGAAGCTATATAGTTGGGTATAATTTTTAGTGGGTTCATATATTGGAGGGTTTGATGGAGCATCTGATCCAGCGATTGCTGAACGGTGGATTGTAGATTTGGACAAATATATAGCGATGATGGACTGCGATGAGATGTATAAAGCACAGTTAGCCGCCTTCAAACTTTCAGGTGGTGCTTGGGATTGGTGGGTAACAGAAAGAACTAAAATGACAGGTCCGCCAACATGGGAGCAGTTCAAAGAAGCCTTCTTGAGGAAGTATTATACTCCAGCATTTAGAGCATCAAAGTTTGAAGAGTTCAAAAATCTACAACAGGGTCAGATGACAGTTGATGAGTATGAAACCCAGTTTACCAGTTTATCTCGCTTCGCTCGAGGACTCATTCAGAATGAGCAGGATAGGATTCAGAGGTTTATGGATGGGTTGATCCCAACGATTTACGAGAAGATGTTGACAGGAGATACATCTTCATACTCGCGAGTTGTGACAGATGCCCAGAATATAGAGAGAGGGTTACTTATTGTGCAGAGGAAACGAGATAGTTCATACAGAGCTAGTGGTGATATATCGGGGCCAAGACAGGACCAGGAAAAGAGGTCAAGATTTATGGTGAAACGGTTTTTCAAAGGTCAACCATCTGCAGGCAGGTCTTCAGGACAACAAATAACTATGAGACCCCAGGGTAATATCAGACCTCAGACTAGTTCGTTTGCACCAAGACCCCAACCCCAACAACAACAACAACAACAACAACAACAACAACAACAACAACAACAACAACAATATCGACAACAACAACATTTACCAGCACCGCCACCACCGAGGCCAGCTCCAGTGATCCATTGTTGGGAGTGTGGTGTACAGGGTCATGTATCTCGTAATTGTCCTT
>BEHA01050336.1:0-13608 GCA_002897215.1 Eschscholzia californica subsp. californica | reverse complement strand
ATAGACAGTCAAGAAGAAAGGAGAAGACACATATTTGCGGATTCATTGCTCGTATCTCCAGGTCAAGCATCAGAGGCAAGGTCGGGTGGCGGAAAAGAACAGACTAATTCTCTTGATTAAGTTAGTTGTTAGTGGAGGTGTTTCTTAGTCTAAGTGTTGTGGCTTTAGTTTGTCCTATTTCTTCTCAGTTTAGTTCTTTCTTCTGGTTTTGTGTTGGTTCTGTGCAGCATACTAATCCTGATTAGTATAAGATAGTTAGTGGTTTTAGTTTCATGGTTTATCTTTCTGGTTCATTTTGATGCTGCAGCTCTAGTAGTCTTTGTTAGGTTTTTAGTTCCTTTTATCGTTTACTGTTGTATGTTCCTGTTCGTATTATATTAATGTTTATGTTCTTATGTTATCTATATGTTATAAGCTCCATTAGATCTGGTTTGGTGTCTTATTATCTTTAGCTCCTTTAGCTCTGGTTTGGTGTCATATTATCTTTAGCTTCTGCATCCTATGTTATCTGTGGCTGTTACTTATGCTGTGATTCCTGTTTTACTTTTGCTGCCTGGGCCTTCTCTTGAGGTGCTCTTATAGTCTTTACTGTTTTTTGGTTGATTCGGCGAGCCTTTCTTCTTGACCTTAGTCTTCCTAGGGGTGCCTTTAGACGGCGTCGGCTTTCTCTTCTCTTGATGAAAAACCCATCCATCTTAAGTTGGAATGTTAGAGGAGCCTCTTCCTTCCTCACTAAGAAACATATCATGGCGCTTATTATGAAGAATAATTCGGACATCATCTTCATATCGGAGACGAAAAACAAATCTAATACCATGAACAAAAATATTCCCATTAACAAACACTATTCTAATCACTATGTGGAACTTATTAACAAAGCAGGTGGTCTAGCGCTCTACTGGAAGCATAACCTTGATGTCAAGATTATTTACGCTGACAGCAATATCATTCATGCGGAAATAAACAGCACTAAGTATCCTCAGACTATTATGATGTCGGGTTTCTATGGATCACCCTATAACAAGAACAAGCTCAAACCTTGGAAAACCCTTATGAATCTTAAAGTTAATAAAGATCTTCCCTAGATAGTAATAGGAGATCTTAACTGCATCCTCGACCCTACGGACAAAATTGGTGGTACTACAGGGTCTAACTCTTATACAAATAGGATTACTGAAATCCTCAGCGATTTGGGTCTCATGGATATGGGTTATTAGGGCCAACCGTACACCTGGAGTAACAAACAATACGGGGATAATCTTATTCAGGAAAGGCTCTATAGGGCAATGGCTAATCTGCCTTGGCTTCTTCAATTTCAGAATTCAGGTGTCACTCATTTAGATGCAGTGGGTTCTGACCACTCGCCTATTTTTCTTAAGAACATAGACCAGAGCCAATCCCATCCGAAACCATTCAAGTTTATTAGGACCTGGATGACTCACCCGGATACCCGGATTGTTTCAACTTTATTGAAGATAACTGGAATATTATTAAACAGAAGCAAGTTCCGAATAGCATTCAGTGGGACCTTAAGAAGCTCAATAAGAAGCTTACCTATTGGAACAAAAACGTATTTGATAACATAGAGAACAACATCAATAAAATCACAAAAAATATACAGAATAGTAGATCGAAGGAAGAATATAATCGGCTCAACTTAGAATTGGAAGATCTCTACCTCCAAGAAGAAAGTATTTGGAAGGAAAAATCGCGCTACAACTTCATCACGCTGGGAGATAAAAACATTAAATATTTCCATTCACAAGCCATCCAGCAAAATAGAACTAACAATATCAGCGCCATCAAGGATAGTAATGGAGATTGGAAAGAGGATATTCATGAGATTCAAGACATATTCACATCCCACCTCCTTCACATAAGTACCACTATTAACCCTAGAGAGGACCCTAATTCTATTAATCTTTTCAACCCTACCATCACCCATAACCAGAATATTAGCCTAGTTGCTATTCCTACTAAAGAAGAGATAGACCGGGCCATAATAGTCTTAAGAAAGAGGCTGCACCGGGCCCGGGCTACCCTCCTTTCTTCTATCAATCGAATTGGGAGACAATTAACGAGGACATTTATGCTATAGTTGAAAACTTTTTCTCTTCCGCTTGCCTCCCTCCCGAGATAAATCATACACATATCTGCCTCATCCCCAAAACAACTACTCCCCAAAACCCAGCAGACTTCCGTCCCATCAGCCTGTTAAATACCACCTACAAGATCATCACGAAAGTGTTGGCAGAGAGATTCAAGAATACTTTAGATCCCATCATCTCCCCTTACCAAGCCGCTTATGTCCCAGGCAAACAAATTACCGATAACATTATCATGGGGCAGGAAATCATCCACTCGTACAAGAAAATGAAAGGAGCAGCGGGTTGTTTTGGCCTCAAGTTAGACATGTCTAAAGCGTTTGATAGAATTGAATGGAATTATCTTATAGATATCATGAGAAGGCTAGGTTATGCGGAGCACTGGATTAAAATGATTCATACCTGTATTGCAACCTCCTCCATGGCAGTTCTTATCAATGGTCGCCAGGCAAAACTTTTTACCCTATAAGAAGGATTAGACAAGGAGACCCCCTATCGCCGTTCCTCTTCACGCTTGTCATGGAAGGACTTAGTCGTAAATTATTGGCTACTAATAATCAAGACAGGTTCTTAGGCTTCCCCACTAATCACTCTGATCTGGAAATTTCTCACCTCCTCTTTGCAGAAGACTGCATCATTTTTGGTAGGAATACGATAGACAATGTTCACAATCTTAAAAAGATTCCGCAGGAATTCAGTGAAGCTTCGGGGCAAATGATTAACTATACCAAATCTAACATCTTTTACTCGAAGAATTCATACCCTAAGTTCAAGCGCCTTATTATGCGAGCCCTTAAAGTGAAGTATGCATCCACTTCAGAGAAATACCTTGGCTCACAGCTTTTCATTGGAGCACAGAAGACTAAGGTTTTTAAGGACATACTAGATTAGATAAAAAACAAGCTGAATAAATGGAATCACTATTATCTATCACAAGCTGGTCGCACTGTGGTCATCTAGGCCATAGCTGTAGCCATACCCCGATATCAATGCAGTGTTTTGCTATTCCCTAAGGAATTAGCAAAAGCATCAAGTCCACTCAACGGAACTTCTGGTGGGGTAAGTCAAAAGGTTTGTGCACCAAAGCCTGGTCTCATATTTGTTTACCGAAAGCCATGGGGGGCCTAGGTATCCATCTTCCAGAACTCGACAATACGGCTCTGCTTACTAAGATGGCCTGGAGACTCAAGACTAATCCAGAAGCTATATGGGCCAAACTCATCAAAGGTAAGTATTTTCCCAACTCTGACACTCTTTGTCCAGCTAAAGCTCATCACTCTTGGATCTGGAAAAATATAAGAAAGCACTACAACTTTATTGAAGATCTCTCCCAATGGAAAGTGCAGTCAGGAAATGATATTAACATATGGGAAGATAATTGGATACCTGAGATGGATAGAACTGTGAGTAATAACTATAAATCTAATCTTACCAAAGTTGCGCAGCTGATTACGAATAACAACTAGCATAATGACATCCTGAATGCAAACTTCGATACCGCTACTCAGAACTTAATCAAAGCAATCCCTGTGAATACCGAAGGCAAAGATCACCTTAAATGGAAACTGTCAAAAATCCGGAAAATTTACAGTGGCCTCTATGTATCAGCACTTAAGCACCAATAGCATTAACCAGAATCTTAACTCTCGGAACTGGAAGTTTATATGGTCACTCCCTGCTGTCCCTCGAATCAAAATATTTATCTGGAAAATTTGCAATAAAGCTCTACCGGTCAGAGAAAGAATAGGCAAATATATTGACAACAATACGAATTGTCCTAATTGTACAGCCATTGAATCTATGGAGCACGCTCTCTTACATTGTGCCATAGCGAAAAATATTTGGTTTCACTATATTATCATCGCTGAGAACATCTCTTCCGTTGTAGAATGGATCTTCTCTTGGGAAGAACATCCTGATCTTTGTCATACCGCAGAGAATATGCACTTTACTACCATCCTTTGGATTTTATGGAAAATACGTTGCGACCATTGCTTTCAACATGAAATTAATGATCTTCCGCAAATTATCAAAATGATAGAAAACTTTCCAAAAATAAACAAAAAACCGGTGAGAAACAAACAAAAACCTCTAGAAAAATGGCAACTCCGACTAATGAATTTATCAAGATCAATGTTGATGCTTCTTTTTAAATATTACATCCAATGTGGGAATTAGTATGATATCTCATGATGTTAATGCAAAACTTATACATGCACAAGCAAAATCTACAAGAGCCATGAATAGCGAAGAATGTGAAGTCATGGCTATCCTTTTCGGAAAGCAATGGGCGAAATCTAAGAATCACAAATCTATAATCATAGAAAGTGATAATTTCAATCTCATCAAACATCTTGGCAACAATCGCCATACTATTCACTGGCAATCCTTGATTCACGTCAGGAAGATCCGAGAAAGCAGAAAAGAATTTGATGCGGTTCAATTCCAATTCACTAAAAGAGAATTAAACTCAAATGCAAACAAGCTAGCAAGATGGGCAAGGAAGCGCAATAGAAGCAAAGTTTGGAAGAATATTCCTTGTATTTTAATTGATACTTACTTTAATAACGTTTTGATTCATTAATGCAAGGTTAGTTCAACAAAAAAAATGTGCACTATGTCCACCCCCTACTTTGGACCTGCAACTCATTTTCTTTTGGTTGTGCATCCTTGACATGTTTTCAGAATTCATTGTTTCTCCCTCTTATAGCTTCCTCTCATTTTCGGTTGGGAGATTTGTTGTTTGGACTTCATTTCATATAATCCACTTGCTGTTTAGACTCCCTTTTTTCAGAGTTGTATTTTGGACTCATTTTTTCAAAAAAATAGTTAAATATAACAGCAAAACAAAAATTTTGAGATGAAAATACTATTTTACCCTAAGCAAATGAAAAATACAATTTTACCCTCAATCTAACCTAACCCATCCTATTTATTAACTCTAATATTAACTAACCCTAAACATATGACCCGCGAGTCCAACCCTAGGTGATTGAACCCGATTCCCATCTAAATTCTAAAAATCGATTGGGAGAGAAGGGAGTCCAAAACCGAGTTTCATCTCCTCCATCTTCTTCGATTCTCTCTCTGTAGCTGTTAACAAAAACGAGTGGAAGAAGGAAACCAGTCTCACTAAGTAAGTGAGTTACGAATGCTCTTCACCTTCTCTATCTACCTTCATCTTCTTCCATTCTAAAATTTTAGGGTTTTTTTGAGTTATTTTTTGCAGTAACCGATTGGGCTCCAAATTTTGAGTTCTTTTTTGCAGTAATCTATTGGGTTATATGTATAACGAGTTCTACTAAGCTGTAAGTTCTTATTAGCTTTACCTTTCTACAATTTATGACCTTCATACAATTTTAGGTTCAAATATTTAGGTTTTCTGAAATTGGGATTTTTTAAAAATTAGGTTTGTTCTAATATTAGGGTTCTTAAAAGCTTTTTTAGCTTTACCTTTCTACAAGTTACGATCTTTATACAATTTTAGGTTCCAATATTTAGGTTTTCTGAAATTGGGATTTTTTTTTTAAATTAGGTTTGTTCTAATATTAGGGTTCTTAAAATTGGGAGAAACCTTCAATTGGGGGTTTGATTCTGTTGTACAGAATGTCATGGAATAATACTGAATATATATTGATTTCATCTTTCTCATTCACCCAAGGATAACGTCGACACTAAAACAGGGACTTACGGATATGGTGTATACTCAAGGTTCTACACAACTACCACCTATAGAGACTAGTACACCACCACCTAATCAAAGTTCATATGAGTATATTAAGCATACAGTAAGTTACTTTTTGTTTAATGAATTATAATTTGTTTCATATTTCTAAATATTTTGCTAGGGAGAGAAGAGTATTTTCCTGTTATATCTTGCCAGCTTATCCTGGTATCCCCTCATTTGATTTGGTATTTGAATTTGATGGTATCGATCTTGAAAAAGTTATTCCCAAATTTTATATCTTGAGTGAGAAGAGTATTTTCCTGTTATACTTTTGGTGTTATAGGAGGAGTCTTTTTGGTGTTAGAATCAATACTTTTGGTGTTAGTTCCAACATTTTATATTTTGTTTGAGAAGAGTCTTTGCTGTTATATTTTTGTTAGTGCTATAGAGTATTTTGCTGTTATACTTTTGCTGTTACAGGAGGAGTATTTTGGTGTTAGAATCAATACTTTTGGTGTTAGTTCCAACATTTTGTATTTTATTTCAGAGGAGTCTTTGCTGTTATACTTTTTTGGTGCTATGTAGTATTTTGCTGTTATACTTTTGGTGTTAGTTACAACATTTTATATTTTGTTTTCTTGTTGTTTAAATAGTTTTGTTCTTTCTTGTTGCAGACTCCTGAAATTGTCACTTCACCACCATTAAAGAGGGGTCCGAGAAGGCTTAAAAGAAGTAGGCATCGAGCACATACTGAACCTCCCGTGCAAAGAAATTGGTAATGCTACTCCAGGTACTGCTAATGCGACCAAGAAACGAAAGAAATCAGGTGGTTCTGCGACCGGTAAGCCACGAGGAAAATGAAAGAATGGCGACATCAACAAATCGCAAACAGTTTCAGGAGAAGTTAGAAGAAATCAACGTAACAATTAATGTTACCGTTAACAATTGATTGAGGATTGTATTTTGATTAAGAAGAGTACATTTGCTGTTACACTTTTGGTGTTACAGGAGGAGTCTTTTAGCAATATTGTTTCATAGTTTTGTTGTTACAGGAGTCTTTTTGGTGTTACAAGAACCAATAGTTTTGGTGTTAAGTCAGGATAGTATTTTTGAATTTAGATGGAATCATTACTTTTCGTGTTACATGAAACTAGTATTTTGATTGAACTCCCAACTTGTTATTACTTAATTTATGAAACAATATTGCTTTATCCCAATTCATGATGTACAGTATTTGGATTGAACTCCTCAAACAAGTTAATCACAGATTTATTATCTCCTTGTTGGGCATAAGCAGCCATTATAGAGTTCCAACCAACAATATTAACTTCTGATAGTAACCCATTAAAGATTTGACCCACTAATTCAGCAGTTGCACGAAGAGCACCAAAAATACTGTACATAGTTGACCCAACATTACAAGATTTCATTTTAGCAAATAAAGAAAGAGCTTTAGAAGATTGGGAATTCTGAGTTAGACCCACTATAATTGAAGAATAACAAACTTCATCTCTCTCAGGAATTTTATCGAACACCTTGAGGAATTTTAATGAACTTTACTTTATGAAACAATATTGCTGTTATCCCAACGGATGTTAGGAGATTTGCTATTATCCCAATTCCTTGCTGCTGTTATCCCAATTCATGAACAATATTGCTTAACCGACGAGAATGTGTCTGCAATCTTTTCCACCTGCAGAATAATGAAACAAAGAACCATACAAACTTCAAAAATACTAACACTTTCATTGTCTCTTAGAAATCAATACTGGAACAATTTTGTCTCTTAGAAATCAAGCTCAAAAGTGCCCTAATTTTGAAATAAAAAAAAAAACCTAACAGGGATCCCAACCTAACATAACAAGGACCTGTTTTTTACCTTAATGGAAAAAGTAGCAGTGGTTTCCTTGCCCTTGTAAATGGGTT
Organism: Eschscholzia californica subsp. californica; assembly: GCA_002897215.1. NCBI lineage: Eukaryota > Viridiplantae > Streptophyta > Magnoliopsida > Ranunculales > Papaveraceae > Eschscholzia > Eschscholzia californica. The sequence continues at coordinate 5,910 of BEHA01050336.1, read as the reverse complement.
TCTTTCATGGAAATCAACTAATTGGTATATTGGGTTTAGGGATTGGCGTAAATGATACATCAATCTTACTGTTAGATGTTGTTCTTTTTTTCTAATCAGTGTGATTGTTCTATATGTTTTCATTTAATTTACCATTGTGAAGTAGGAATAACAATTTTATTTGGGATTAACAGACATGTAAATAGAGAGAGAGAGCTGCAACAAAAACCCTAATTTTATTTGGGATTAACAAACATGTAGATAGAGAGAGATTCTTCACATTACCTGAAGATTCTTTGGCTTCCTAACTCGAGCAATGATATCACTAAATCTTGATCCAGAATCTTCAGCCATGATAATGGTTGTAATGGAGAAGATGAGCATAAGAAACTCACAATGGAGAAGATGAGTTCGTATAAGTGGGACTTCACGACAACCAGCAAATCTCAATTCTCCCACGACTAACCTTGGTAGAGTCAGGCCAGACGGGTCCATGGTTTGATTATTTGGACTCATCATTTTCGTACACGTGGCAGCCATCTAGTTGTTGAGTTAAATAAATCAGGGAGTCCTAATTGTAATATTGAATATGTGAGGATAATTTGGGAATTATCTAAACTATAACTTCAAAATGCAACCCTGGAAAAAGGGAATCCAAACAGCAAGTGGGTTATATGAAAGGGAGTCCAAACAGCAAATCTCTCTTTTCGGTTTAATCAAAGACTGATACTAGAAATTGATCTCAGAATTCATTATTGCTTCCTCTTCATGATGACATTTCATACTTCAAGAAAGAAGAAACAAGGGACATGGGAAGGATAAAAGAACTCTTCAAGCATAAAAGGGCAACTTTCTTCTTTTATTACCCAAGACGGTTCACTTTACAAACAAGAAGAAGAAAGGGGAACAAAACCTACAAAGATAAAGCCCAAAAAGAAATAAAGAGAAACAAAAAGTACTATACATGCTCTATATCTATCTCGGGACCAAGTCAGCTTTCTTACGATAACATATACATCACTCTTAGCCAGCAATTATCGGAGAGCATTGACAAAAGCCATCAAGGAATCAACATCTCGCTTCTCAGATGAGTATTTGATTGGTCGAGAAGAGTGTTTTGGGAAGAAGAGTATGGTTGGAAAGCTTCCCATCTGTAACTCCTTTTGAGCAAATGCCTTCTGTTCTCCATCTGCCCTAAACTTTGCAACATTCACACCTGATCCTTCCAGCTTCTCTGCCAATTCAATGTATGATCCTTCCATTGCCTGGCAGAACCGGCACCAAGGTGCATAAAGAACGACGATCCATGGTTCTTTTCGACTACCCAGTTTGGTTAAATTCTCTATCCCGGCTCTGCTCAAACTCACGACACTCTGTGTACTGAAAATATCAGAAGTAGAAGCGTTTCCGTTTCTGGTGTCAACAGATCCATTTCCATTACCAGTTATTTGAGGAACCTCTTCTTGTTTGATATTGCCTTTGTGAAGTCCACATTCTTTAGCTTTTGCGTCTTCCCACCACCACCTTCCTTCTCTTTCATGTTGGCCAGGCAAGACTGGTCTAGTACAAGGCTCACACCCAATCGATACATAACCTTGCAAGTGTAACGGGTTTACGGGTACATTCATGGCACGGAGGAAGTTCCAAATGTCTGAACCATCGATATTTGAGACAGGATTCCACTTGATCAAACTTCCAGCTCCACCTTCCAGACCTTCAAATGATGGGTCTACTTGAACTACAGGGATTTCAGCTCTCGTTCCTGGAGATTGATCTTTCCTTTGACCTGTGATCCAAGCACGAAGACCCTTAAGCGCTCTCCTTAAAGGTCTAACCTTTCTCACTCTACAGCATTCTTGGTGTCCATCTTCATAGAAAGAGAAAAGTCCTTTGTTTCTAACTAGACCTTGAACTTCGACAGCATCAGGGAACATGTACTCAATGTGAATGTTATAATGTTTTTCAACCGAGTCAAAGAACTGGTATGTTTCTGGGTTTAGTCTTCCAGTATCTAGACTGAATACCCTAAAGGGTCGACCTGTTAATCGTGCATACTCAATCAACGCCACATCTTCTGCTCCGCTGTATAAAGCAAAACATGATCAAATTTCAGCTTTCGGATATGAAAGGTTAATATCATCATTAAAGAAATCTAAGATTAGCATTTGACACAACATTCTCGATATCAAGTAGCCAACTTATAGAAAAAACTAGTTTCATCCTCGAGACAAACCTAAGTTTGGATGTTCAATTATCAAGTTATGTATATAATAATTTTACAATCAAGCTTAGTAAGTATTGAGGCCATTTAGGTGTGCTCGTTTTTAGGTGTGCTCGTGGAGCCATTGACAAGAGAAAAACCTTGAAACACGTTAGGTTTAGCCCTAGGTTTCAAAAGCGGAGACAATATCGATAACTACTAAAGCCTATGCCGTAACACGCAACAAGTCTTAGCAGTTATCGATATTGTCCCCGCTCTAGACACCTCGGGCCCAAACCCACAGGTACAGGGTTTGGTTCTTGGCGAAGGTTTCACGAACCCATCCAAAAGGACTCAAAATTTAATAAGCTTGAGCGTTCACTTATTACCCAGGCTTCGGACACTCTCGTGAGCGATGTGGGACTATCACATCCCTCGCCCTCAACAAAGAGGCATCCTCGGCTCTGATACCACTTGTGATACTCTAACCCTTAACAGTAGTCCTTATTTTCCCCCCTTTAGACACCTCATGCCCAACCTCACAGGTACAGGGTTTTGTTCTTGGTGAAAGCCCCAAAAGCCCAAATCATAATCATAAATACCCACATGCTATTTGAGATGGTTACCTAAAAGCAATGGCGATATCGTTTCCGAATTTCTCAAGAGCTTTATCCATGATCTCAAGAGGAGAAGCATTTAGAAGTTCTTTAGCTATCTTATCATAATCCTCTGTCTCTACCTTCTCCACAACCTCTGCAAATTGGACACAAGATTAGTAAGAAAAAATTTCATTACATATGTATCTATATTCTGTAACAAAGTGATCGAAGAAGATAAAGATCATAACCAGGTGCAACAATGGTGGCTGCGAGTGGAACAATTGAACCATTTCTTTTCTTGGGTTCTGCGCAAACTGGTGTAACTAAGCTTCGTCTCCGTGATGAAATCGATGTTTTTGATGCCTCAATCGGTCGATCAAACAGACGAATTGAACCAATTGTTGGTGCTGAAATCAGACAATCGAAAAAAAAACTTAATATCTCAAATAAATTTAGGGTTCATACTCAAATCCTCAAATTAAATTAAAACAAACTAGAAAAAGAAATTAAAAGAGAGGTTTAACAATGTACATTTGAGCTCCTGAGAAGCAAATGTGGAAGAAACCAGAGATCTGGAAATTGTTGTAGTAGTAGTAGAAGAAGAAAGAACCTCCATTAGAGAAAAATTAGAGAGAGAAAGAAATTAGAGAATGTGGTTGTGTGGTTTTCCTGGTAGTTCTTGTGTGTGATGAAGAAGACAAGACGATGAAGTTAAATATATAATCTGAATAAAAATAACTAAAGAAAGCAAACTTTTTCAGGTTCATTGAACCTGGTCCTGTTTCCATCCATCTATCTCTCTCTCTCTCTCTCTTTCTTCTCTCGGTCCTCGTTAGCCGTTGCGTCAGCTCGCCTGACATTACGGACCAAACTATAATGTCATTCTGTTCACCCACGCCATGGCCACGGGTGAAATAAACACTTCAGTCAGATCGGATGTCTTCATCTAGTTAGATCTGAAATTAAACACACTCTATTTATCCTCATAACCATCTATCCATCTAGGTCTATAAATTGGTTGAAGATATACGTGCTAAAGGTGGAAATATTACGCGTGAACCTGGTTCAGTTAAAGGAGGGAAGAGTGTGATTGTCTTTGTAAAAGATCCCGATGGTTGCATGTTTGAACTTATTCAAAGGGGCCCAACACACACCTGAACCACCACTTTGTCAAGTCATGCTTCGTGTAGGCAACCTAGAACGTGTTATCAAGTTCTATGAAAAGGTAAGCTAAAACAGATTCAAATTATATATAACGACTTGTCTGTTTAAAATATATTTTTGTAGGGCAAAAAGTAAAATTGTCTATACTGTTTTCATTATATTGACTTTTAATGGTCTTATACTCTTATAAGGTGAGTGGTGTACATGAACAAGAGGGATATCGAGTGTGTATCTATGTCACATAAATGCTTCTTTTTAATATCCTTCTTGTTCATGTCGGGAACCCATAGGGAACATTCATGAAATCTTGTCAGACATTCATAATCACCTCAATGGGAATAATAGGATTATGTGACCATTTGTAATACATACATGATAAATCTCTGGGGTATGAAAACACAATGGAACCCCTAAAAACCACTCTATATTAACTTCTTGCACACACACAATCATCGATGCGAGGTTAAAAAGAAAAAGGATTACGTCAAAACAACAGAGCTAATACTAAGACAAGAAATATGTTTAGTCCAATATCCTCGTTTTGGCCTTTTTCCACTTAGTCGGTCCAACATCTGATATACCCGTACTAGTGTACAATGACCACGCTATGGTAGTAACTACATGGGATAATTTCTAGAAAGGTCAAAATAATATTGAAAATGAGTAGAAAAGCACAAAACATTTGAAAATTATTATTCAGGTCAAAAAGTGTGCAAATACTAAAATACCCCTTTTTGTCATTTTGTGTAACTAAAATCTTTTATTTTTTATTAAACTTTAAATCGATATAACTTTTGTTTGAGATGTCGGATTTCTATAAAAATTATATAATTAGAAATGATTTTTCACTAGCTTTCTAACAAGATCCACTTTCAATACTTTTTTTTCAAAAAAAAAACTCAGAAAAAACAGCGTTTTTTTCCTTTACGTTTTTTCTGCAAACGTGTTTGCAACAATCTGTTATGCAAACGTGTTTGCAACAATCCGTCATGCAAACGTGTTTGCAACAATCCGTCATGCAAACGTGTTTGCAACAATCCGTCATGCAAACATGTGTTTGCATAATGTAAACTGCAAACATGTGTTTGCATTTGCGATATTGCAAACTCAGTTTGCACATGTTTATGAGAATGAGAATGATTAACGTTCTCTCTCTCAAGTTTTTTACTGTACATTATTCATCTAACTCATTATTTGCAACATGATTGCGAAAGGGACGACACACCAAACAACACTCTGATCTATACTTCTTCATTTATCTAACTCATTATTTCTACCGTTATGAAGAAAACTTTAAATTGTCTTGTAATGACTAATTGAGATGGTTAAAAAACTTCCCACAGATCACTAATACAAACAATAAAATGTAACACAATACAATAATTAAGTAATATAACCTTTCCAAAAGTTTAAGCTAAAGTAATCTATTCAAAGTTTCGAACCATGTGTCTCCATTATTTAATAAAAAAATGTGTGTACCACTCAATGGAATATGATGAGCCGAAAAGATGAGCTTCACATTAATATAGGTATAACTCATATACTATAAGATCACAAAACATGCATTATTTTGAGCTTTTTTTACTGCCCATACATCCTTAAATACATTCATCCTTTCATTACTCCCATTTGCTTTGAATCTGATTGACATGTTTGTAATCCCATATTAGCACCAAGCTCCCATCCGTTCTTCTTAAAGCAAACCTTTCCACCAACACAAAACAACCAAATTTTTTCCACCCATCTTCTCCTTTAAATTCCTTCTCCACCAACTCATATTCTATAATGTTCATTACTCCTCCACCTCTTCTTCTTACCCATCCTCATTTTTCTTGAATCCAATTCATCTTCTCAACAATAGCTTCACTCAACCCTAAAATACTGCCATCACTGGAAGACTTATCCCCTCATTCTTTACTATTATTATGAGCTTGTTTAAACCATATAAATCCATTTTCATGAGTTTCA
>BEHA01050335.1:280600-304620 GCA_002897215.1 Eschscholzia californica subsp. californica | reverse complement strand
ATTGCCTTTTGGAGAGGTATCCATGGTTTATTGAGAGGTTTAAGTCGATGCAAACACGGATGCTAAGTGAAGCTATCTCGTGGACCTCAAAATTGGTTATGCCCCTCAAAAAGGGAAGTTGTTTTGTTTGGACTCTCTTCAACTGTGAATCAGGTTGACTTTAATGGTGTTGACACGAAAGGTGTAACACAATAAACTGTTATTGTTTTTCTTCTGTTCGATATTTGGTTTTGTTATTGAATTGGTCTATTTAGACCTTAGGTAATTAGAAATCTACTAGCTGGGTTCTGATCCAGCCTACTATTTTTCAGGTGATAGAGATCGGGGAGCGCCACCAGCTTGATCCCAGTTCGTCAGTTCAGAACTTCTTTCTTAGTTTTCGCTTTCGAGATTAGGTAGTTATTTGGAGTTTCACTTTCTAGATAGTTATTTGTTTCATTCGTTATTGTCCGACCTACGTGTCGATGATTCAGAACCATTGTTTGAGTTAAGAAAGTTTAATGGATTTCTTTTAGATGATTTATTGATTCTTATGAGCTTCACATTTGATATTATTTGTCTCTTTTGATGGGTATATCAACTATGTTTACTGTTCTGCGGAGAAATGCTTTGAGTTTAGGTTTTCATGGCGGCCGACGTGGAAATCTAGGCTTAGGGCGTTACATTAGATTCGCAGAAGAGCCCTCAAGAAGTTGAGAGCATCTCCAAATTGTTCAAATCCCTCGTAGGCCTTGAAGGCTCATAGATCTGTCTCAAAGAACGTAAGTTCTGTTACGAGAAGATAATGGGCTACCTACACAAAAGCTATGAAGGAATCAGACTCCGAAATATGGCTTGGAGCCATAAGATCAGAATGGAATTCATATTTGAAATCAAGTTTGGAACTTGGTCTATTTGTTTAACAGAATAATTTCGGTTAGTTACGAATAGGTTTTTCAAAGTGAAAACAGACAAGGATGGAAACATTTGTGTTTCCAAGAGGAAGACTAGAAAAGAAGGACACGGAATTCGTGGTATAGATCATGAAAAGACCATCTTTCATGTCACGATGCTTAAGACCATAATGATTAATCATTAGCAAAAGAATGTGTACATGACACATTTCGGAAGAGAGTTAACTCTTCTAGAAGCTGGTGAAAATCGCAAGCTTCAGAAATCCATCTATGGATTGAAGTGGGCAAGTAGGAGTTGGAAGCTTCGATTTAGCAAAGTAATCAAAAAATCATTTCTTTGAGAATGAAGAGAAATCTTGAATTTCAGGAAGTTCAAGAAGGTTAATGGGAGTGACCCAGTTTTCTTGGTCCAGTATGTAGATGACATACTAGATATAGAGAACAACATTCTGATGTTGAAAATAGGATATGACTGACTCAACAAAAGGACCACACACAAAGGTGAAAAGCTTTTGGGCATGAAAGATTTATGAAGATAGATCGAAAAGGTGATAAGACTCGTTCAAGAAAAGGTCTTGAATCTAATGTGAAAGACTCAAATATAGTATTGCTACCCAAGTCTCATGGCACATAACTGAGCAAGATTCAGCATCCGAAAGATTCTGATGCAGAAGCGCATATGAGAAAAGATGGTTATGCTGAAGGCATAAGATCGGTCATGTTGGACATGATTAGCATTCACCTCGACGTCTCAAAATACTTGGAGTATTTAGGGGTCGTCACCAATCAAATCATGATAAGCTGATCTGGACCGCAATTAAGAAATATCATCAAGTACTTGAGAAAAACTTAGTACAAAGCAGGGAAATAAAACAGTTGAAAAGTCATATGTTGCAAACATCCAAAATAAGATTTCAATCCTGACTTAGAAGAAGAATAAGCTGGAAAGGTTCCAGGCAAACATCGTTGCAAACTTTACACATAAAAGAAAATAATTAAAGCTTGAGAAGCCTTAAATTAGTATTGAAATACTAAGGATCATCGTCTGGATGATAACCAGCAAAATCCACATAGATAAGATCTATTAACTAAACTGTCACCTTAGACGAAGTATGGAAGTTATACTAGGGTCATAGGCATTAAGCTTTTCCGAAAAGCTTAGACTTGTAAATTGAGGGTGTAAGGTGTTACACGGGAAGGCTCAAATTTACAAACTCTTATTATCATAAATAAGTTAGTTATTCTGTCGTTAAATCATGGTTTAGTATTTAACCGAGAGTCTAAAATAATGAAGCATTCCGAGCAGGCTTATCAGATACCTGATGTGGTAAATAAAACCCTACTAAGTGAACTTGGAATAGATTCATTATTATGTCCCTAGTCCAGGTCGTTCAAGTCAATTACATGGATGTATGGTACACTGGATAACCCAACGCGAGAGTTCTTCAAAGTGATGAAAAACGTCACGAACTCTCATAGGCAAGATTGGAGAGATTCCTTAAACATGAGTGCTCTAATCATCTTATGTAAGGAGTGTCAAACTTTGGTACCAGCAAACGTCGCACCGTGAAAGGAGGTTATAAAAGCGGTCGTTAGGTGAGACATGATAAACATAAAGTTAAGTGGGAGTACAAGACTGGATTATGCCCTCCTAAGTAAGTTAGGGTAAGTATCTCTGGGCCACTTGAGGAGAAGCAACTGAAAAATGTGTGGCCACACTCAAATGGATTAATGAGATTATTCATTTGCTTTGACAATTGTTCTCCAAATCAAGAAAGTCTGAAAAGATATGACGTATCAGATGAGATGCGAAGTGACATGGGAATCGAGCATTGCACTTGTCTAAAGGACAATCGGGAGAGTGAAGGATATATCTTTTCGGTCTGAAGGAGATGTCATTCCGTAGGAGTGTCCTTCGAACAACATGGAAATGCGATCACTTTGTCAATTAGGATAACGCTGACGTTATCCAGAAGATCATCTAGTCCGGTCGAATTAGGGATCGTAATGCTTTGCTAGAAGCCACTTACGATAGTCTGGTCACCTCGGTGATTCGCGGCTAACATAAACTGAATCCTACAACAGGTTACACCAAAGAGTGGTGACTTAATCGGAGTGAGTTAACTAGTGGCAACTTGACAAATAGATGGATTAGACCCATCTAAACAGGCCCGAAAAAGTTTGGATGAGATTCAGACAAAGATAGGAAGAACCGGGGCCGCAAAGGGAGGCCCGGGAGGGCTAAAAGGGTCGGCCATGCTAATGCGCCGGCCAGGCCAAGCCCACTAAGGGACTGATCTGGCCGACCATGGCATAAAGAAACCCTAGATAGGAATCCCTCCCTCTAGGACTCCCAGCCAGAAAGGGTTTCTAACTATTATCTTTTATGTGGCCCATATTGAATCCTAATCTGAATATGATTCTAATTAGGGTTTCTCTATATATGGACCATTATAGAACAAAAAAGGTGTGGAATTTTCTCAAGAGAAAATCAGCCTCTTAGATAGCTATGGGGAGAGAGGGATTTTAGAGAAAAAGCTCCCAACCTATCTATCTAGTCAAAAGAATAAGAGTTCTTTTCAACCTTCACTAAGGTCCTAGCTGACATTAAAGAAGGGAGATCAAGTCAACTTGCTCGGGTGTCTCAAGTAGAGGAGCTACAATAGAAGCTCTCATCTTCGGGAAAAGGCATTAGAATCTAGTTTGAAGGAAAGCGAATAAAGGTATTCTTCTTTTTTATTCCAGTTCATTATTTGTTCTTGCATTTGATCCTGGTAGCTAGTGTTAAACATATAGATGTTTGAGATTCCGTTTACAACACTAGGTGACACCAAAACCCAACTTGATTCGACGAGATAATTAAAGAGTTTGGTTTTCTGAAGAATGCAGAAGATTCTTGTGTTTACAAGAAGGTTAGTGGGAGCAACCTAGTTTTCTTGGTCCTTTATGTCGATGACATATTAATCATTGGAAATGATATTCCGATGTTAGAATCAGTTGAAGACTGGCTTGGAAAGTGTTTCTCAATGCAGGATCTAGGGGAGGCAGAATGCATATTGAACATCAAGATCTATAGAGATAGATCGAAGAGGATGATTGGACTTACTCAATAAACTTACGTAGATAAGATTCTAGACCGGTTCAAGATAAAAGACTATAAGAGAGGATTTCTTACCATGTCACAGGGCATTGTGCTAAGCAAGAATCAGTGTCATAAGAATCCTGGTGAGCTAGCACGCATGAGCGAAGTTCCTTATGCTTCGGCAATAGGATCAATCATGTACGCCATGATCTGCGCTCACCCAGACGTCTCATATGCCTTGAGCATGTGAAACCGTTACCAATCGAATCCAGGAGAGGCACACTAGACCGCTACCAAGAATATTCTGAAGTACCTGAGAAGGACAAAGGATCACTTCTTGGTATATGGCGGGAAAGATGGACTCATGGTTGAAGGTCATGTGGATGCAAGTTTCCAAACGGATAGACACGACTTCATATCACAATCTGGATACGTCTTTTATCTGCATGGAGGAGTAGTGAGCTGGAAAAGTTCGAAACAAAGCACTGTTGCAGACTCTACCACAGAAGCAGAATACCTAGCATCTTCGGAAGCGACCAAGGAAGGAGTTTGGATTAAGAAGTTCGTAATGGAACTCGTTGTACCTGACATAGAAGAGGGAATATCTTTGTATTGTGGCAACAATGGAGCAATTGCCCAAGCCAAGGAACCTAGAGCACACCAGAAACCCAAGTATATCCAAAGGAAGTACCACGTGATCAGGGAGATCACTGAAAGAAAAGATGTGGTCATTTTCAAGGTCCATACGGATAACAACGTGGACAAATTTAAAAATGTGTCTGTTCCGCCAGGACTAATGAAGTATGTGTTCTTAGTCTGGCCGTCGGGTCTGTTTTCCTCTCTTATATAAATACATCATTAATAAAATACACAAATTTGATAAGTCCGATAACTACCGTCATTGAAGACACTGCGGATGGATACATCATATATCTTTGAAATATCAGAGATATAAATGGCCAGTCTTTCCCCGCAGACAAATTTGACTTCAATTCTTTTGAATGTCCTTCACATAATCTACAAAATTATAACATAAAAGGTCATCCGCAGTCATTAGCGCACTAACGCTTAGTAATGTCAAACCAGCCTTACATGGGTTGGGACTGCTCGAGATAATACATATTATCATGATACTATTATTACTTTTTAGTTATTTTAGTTTTTATTTATTATTATTGTCTTTATATGGGCTCCTATCATTTTCATTATTTGTTCTGGAAGTACAATCTATATTGGTTGATAAATTTGGCTCTCTTTTTGCACTAGAATCCACTAAAATGTCAATGAAAGTCTAAATCCACCAAAGTGCATGGATTTGCGAATGCCCCTGATGTTCACGAACTTCGAAATACCTATAATTGGATGCTTCAGACATTCACAGACTTTAAATTATCTGTGCTTGAACGCTATAGACATTTACAAACTTTGAAATGTCTGTGATTGAATGTCGCAGATATTCGCAGATTTAATGTCAACCAAAATCCCCCATTGACTACACCTCTTAGTATCTTATAAGCAATTAATGTAAGAATTTAATTTGAAACATAGATCTTAGCAAAAGAATCTTTCCATTTAATTCAAAGAAAATTAAAATTCAATCAATGAATCATAGAGTTCAACTCATCAAAACCATCACCACAAGAATATAAAATCATAAACAACAACATTTGTCAAACTAACAAGTCATAGTTAGATGGACTAAACATTAATACCAACCCAAAATTAACTCACTCATAAACTAAATGGGTGGTCCTACCAACCTCCTCAATTTTGAGAGTCACGTGGTGCAACAAAACCCTAAGCAAACAAGAGAGAAGACAGGTCCAAACTTAATGACAAAATTTAAGTTTCATTAATAGTTTTAATGGTAGTTTCATAGAAGTAAATGAAAGTCCCCATTCTATCTAGGGAAGTCAATACCCGAACCACTAGTACTACACTTGCTTGAGCTGAATTGGTAGTGTGATGAATAAATTACCCAACTACCCATGAGAGACAAAGAGGAGAGAGAAAATGGGTAGGTATGAAAAATTGAAAGGGAAGAGAAACAACAACAACTCAGCAAGTGAAAATAACAGTTATGGTTCGTTCTTGACTTCCTCTTTAAACAACTTTTTTCAACTTCTGTTGTTGAGATAAATCTGTTGAAGAGTTCAATTTAGGTCTTTGATGGACATTCAATACTATATCAAAGACTCAACCCACCCACCAACTAACCACCCAAATCCAGGTATCCCCCATTGAATTCCACCATCAAAAGCCTCTGGGTTCTTCTGATCATTGTATTTAAGAAGATTAAAAGCTTCAGAGATAGATGTATAAATAGAGAGGGAGAACTCTGCAGCAGAGCGATGCTCGAAACTGCAGAAGTTTATGAGTCAAGAACCTGGACAATTCAAGGCAGTCTTAATATGATTGATGGAAGTGGTGATTAAGTTGTTAATAGTAGAGACTGACTCCAGATTGAGTTTAGCTGATGGTAAACTGCTCACATGAATTTGAAATGCAATCGTCAAAAGCGAACCTCCTGACCCTTGAACATTTAAACTTGTCGAGGCTCCTCCTTCATTAGATCGACCGTCGGGACATAATACAAATCCCGATGGGAGTAAAGGAATGAAAGATGGGTCTTCACCACTCATTGCCAAATTGAGAGACGGAATATCCACGGGTGCATGTATTATAAGTGAACCGAACAAATCGGTGCAACACTCTTGAAGTATTAACGTGTTGTTGTCGCTTGCATTCACGTACTGTTTAAGAGAAAAAACAAATACTAATTCTCACTTAATAATGTAGCGAAAACTTGAAATCTAAACCAAATTTGATAAGCTAAGTATAAAACCAGTACGTACTCGAAGAACCGAAATACAATTCCCAGGATCTGATCCATTAGCAAGATTAGCAACTTCTTGAACTGAATTACCCGAACAAAGAACGTCCCACTGATATACGTACATTGATTGTATCATAAGCATAGGAGTGTTTAAAGATATTTTATAAAGCATATGAACGATAGAGTGTAGAGAGATACCTGAGGTCGAGTCTTCTCATCTTTGAAGAAGTTGAAAGCGTTTTGAGGAGATATCGGAAGCCATATTGAGGCAGTTGCACTTAGTATAGCTCCACTAGGTTCCCCTGGTCCTGTGCTCTTATGAACTGAAACTCTAACTCCGTTGTCGTTCAATCCGGATAGTGTAGTCCATGTTGTATTTCTTGCACTTATACTAGCACAGAAATTGTTGATCATCCTTTGAGCAAGCATCATCAAACTTCTTTTACCTTCTGGTGATGGAAGAACTAAATCGTAATTCGAAAAAAATAAAATTATACGATTAGAAAGCTTTCATGGAAAAACAGAAAAACTACTTGAAGACAATATAACAAGAATACCCAGGGTCCATATTCCATAAACGGATATAAAAGACCAAAGAGTAACAGACGAGAGGCATCAAGAGAAGAAAAACTATTACTCTAAGTAGATATATTGTTGAAATGAGTTCGTCGGAGTACCTCCTCCGAGGTCCTTGGTTGAAGAATCAGCCATCAGGAGACGAGCCATTCTTTCGCACATCCTCTGAAGAGTAGTAATCCAACGTCCAGCTCCGAAAGCAACTCCTCTATGAACAAGATCTCTGTAAAGTCGTGGAGTCGGAGCTTTTTCTTCAACTTCTACATGTTCTATCCAAGAAACCTACAAACCAAGCATATTCCCAAAACAGAACTTGTTCAGACACATAAAATTTTTGTTTTTCGCAATCATATTTACGACTGTTTGATAGAAATTAACTTTGAGATGATATGGGAGAAAATAGTACCTTGCTATAACCATTAGGTAGGTCCTGAATCAAACATCCTGAAGGAAGCTTTCGGGATAGAGAAGGAGAAACAAATTGACTCTCTCGGGAAAAATCAAATGAAACATCCGCTATTACCCATAATCCTTGCTCGATTTCCTGACAATAACGAAGAAAGTAGATTTCCCGAGTAGGAATAAGAGCTGTAAGAGCATGCATTGCCGAATACATCTGCATTTAACCATTTTCATGTTAGAGTAGTGTCGAACCAATCACCATGGATGAAGAGTAATTTCTAAATTCAGACATCTCAAATACAATTCTTGATAAGAAAATTGAGATTATAGACTTGGTTTATTACCAGTTGTAGGGAACCACTTCGGCTCGCCCCAGTACCAGATGATAGGATTTCGATTGTCTTGCAATCTGAAACGATTGTCGGGAGTAATTCCATCCATTTGCTCTGTAATCAAATAAGTCCAATATTATTATCCCTGTTCGGTATGTTCTGAATATTCACGAACGAGTACATTAAAAGCGATAGTTAATTTTTCGAGTTGAGATATATATATGAAAACTAGACACTAAGATCAAGAAATTTTTGTGGGATGATGATGACCATAAAGGATTCCTTGGGAGGAATCGGATAAGGTATGCAAACCAGTGGAAAAGGATGGTACGGGTGTTCAGTTTGGAGGGGAATTCACAATGGAACGGACAAATCCAGGGCACTCACAAAGGTGAGAGTTAGCAATGGAAAGTCAGTTAAGTTTTGGCATGAGAAGTGGTGCACTACCACTCCCTTGAAGGACATATACCCAAATATCTTTTCTTTATCATCCAATAGAAAAGCAACCATATGGGACTTCAGAAATCAGAATGAGAAAGGAGATTGCAACATAATACTTAGAAAAAACCTCATTGATTAGGAAATCCAAAATGTGGCTAATATCTTGGAAACCATCAATCAAGCTTAACCATCTGAGGAGGAAAATCAGTATGGATACAAGGGGAGGAAGAGAACCTATCAATCAGATAATGATACAACAGACTAAAAAATGAAGACACAATTACCCGTCGAGTCACAAAGAAAATATGGAGAAAGGGCATAATACCTAGAATCAGTTTTGTCCTTTGGGCTGCAATCTTGGAAAGATTACCTACTGAAGACTTGCTTATCGGAGGAGACATAATCAGACCAAACAGATGTACTCTGTGTAAAGCGAGAATCTAATAACCATCTCTTCCTACACAGTCATCTCACAACTCAGACTTGGCAATTTTTCTTAAGAAGCTTCTGAATCTAACTAGACTCAATATGAAGATCTAGGGAGTACGTACATTTTTCCTTATATTTTTTCAAATTATTGAATATATATATATATATAACCGTATATTCCTATTTCATATTCTGCATTTTTATATAGAGTGAATTCATATCCCAAGGGGTGCCTTATTTTATAAACAACGAAACAAGAGAGCATATTTTGGATGGGCTAAAGGCTTACCCAAGTATCTTAGCCTTTCGTTTCTAGATTTAGTGTGTAATTGGGAGGCTTGGATGTCGCGAGAGATCCATTAGCTGCCTCCCCGATTGTATAGTTCTCCTTTTCGTTTTAATATTAATTCAAATTTTCAAAAAAAAAATAGCTAGTTGAACAGAACTAACCGAATCGATGAATATATCCACCAATGTTAACGCATCCATATTCACCACGCCTGACTCTCGAGACCCCTCCGTTCGAACATTGGGTCTTTTTGAGTTGATTGGCCTTGGGAATAATCTCTCGTAGGTATCAATATCAAGAATCTCCCTCCCATCAATTGCTGATTTAATCCATAAAGGTTCACCCGTCTGAAAAAGTTTGATAAGTTCTTCCATTGCATAATGAGCAACTTCAACCATCAATGACCTCTCCATTTCAGATATACCCATAGGGTGCAACATTGGAATACAAGAAGAAGAACTTCCTGGAACAAGATCAAAATTTATTGTTGGACTTCCAACTCCATGACTAGCTGGATTAAATCGAGAAATGGGTCTTCCGATATACTTCGCGGCATAGCTAGAAATCCTATTGAGCTGAAAAAAGAAAATGATATGGAAGAATCCTAAGATGAACTCGAAATCGAGATTGGGAAACAGATAAACGGAAATTTGACTACAGATTATTAAAAAACAAATTAAATAAAGAAATCTAACCTCTTCCTTCAATTGAGCATTCTCAAATCTTAATTTCTGTTCATCATAATAATCATTTTCAACAACAGGAGGACCACCACAATTAGGGCATATAACATTTTTCAGTGCCTCTCTAATAGCTATATTTTCACATCTGATTTTATCATTTTCTGATCGAAGAGCGAAGTTATCTGTTCGTTCATGTTGTGCCTAATACAAATCATAGCAAACATTAAGAGTTGCCATCTTTAAAGCAGCATACATATATATATATATATATAGAAGATTACCTTCATTTGAGTCCTCCTATTCTGAAACCAGAACTTAATCTGGCGAGGCTGAAGCCCTAAATCCTTGCTTAACTGCATTCTTTTTTTCTCATCAGGGTGAGGACATTCCTTGAAGATCCTTCATTCCCCAAACCAAATAAATGAATCAAGATAATCAAAACCCATTTTGGGTAAACTATTATAAAATTGATTATCAACAAAGAAACAAGAACCCACTAAAGAACAACAAGAAGAATTGATTATCATGAAACACAAAGCAAACCAACTAGCGAAAAATGATCAAACTAAAAATGAATTATTTTTACAGATGACAATAGACAAGTAAATAAAATAAGAACATGGGCAGCCATCAGAAAACTAAAAAGAGAAGTTGAACAAGAAGAAAACAAAAAAGAAAAATCCAAACAAACCCTTGAAACAAGAAAAAAAACAAGGGCTTACATTTCAAGCTGTTGAATCTGATGAGGAGTATGACGATTATATCTAGACTTTTTTCTTTGAGAATCAGATATATGTTGGTCATTTCCGGACCCACAACCACCACCACCACCTACAGAATCCATTCTTGTATCTTTTCTTGTTTCTTTTTTGTAAATCTGTTTGTTTGTCTTCTTAACTAACTATAACTAGAAAATAACAATTTTTCTGCTACTTCCATGATTTTATGTATGGATTTTCTTACTAATAAGTGAAGAGCTCTCACATGGTAAATGGGTTTTTCTTGTAAACTTTTAAACAGCTACAACTCTCTTTCTCGATTTTTAAATTCAACTTTGGAGAGAGGAAAATGCCTGAAAATGAGAGTTATTATTGACGTCAATCAGGGAAAGAGAAGGAAACATAGAGTAGAAAAATGATGACAATAGAGAGAGAGGGAAACGTTTTAAAGGAGGGATTAAGAGGTAGTAGATGGAGACATTGGTGGGCATTGATAGATAAAGGGGTAGTCCATCTAGATTTTGGTGGACATTGATAGATTTATGTCCATGTACGTTTCTATTGACAACGGAGAGTCTGTAAACTTTTATAGATTTTCATTATCATTTAACGGTATTTCCATTGACATTTTTTTTTATTGACTAAAGAGTCATTACATCACAAGACATTGATACATTATAAACATATTACATCATGAATTAAATAGGTTATCTTAAAGACATCTTGAGTCGTAAGAGTCATATAAAGATCTTTAAGACCATCTGGTCCCCATTTATTCATACTTCCATCTTTTTTATACCAAATTACACCGAATCAAGGATTTCTACTTCTATTGAATCGAATTTGGACCTCTGTTATGCAAGTACGTGTCCAACCACTACCCCAACCGATAGTGGACACATTTCAATTGACATTGTATAAACTTTCATAGACTCTCATTGACAATTTCATTGACATTGTACGGACTTTCGTGAATTTCCTGTCAACAAAAGGGTAATATATTATTCGTGATAAATAGATTAATAACTAATAAAATATTATTATTATTGTATTTATATCATATAAAATATATTATTAGTTATGGTCTATGGGAATAAGGCCCAAAATAAAACCCAAAAAGAGATAAGAGTCCTATGTTCCCACAAAAAGGGATTTGTCTTTTAGCACTTTGGACCCCATTACCCTCATAGACATGAAATCACTTCCGACCCAATCCCTCTTCAATTCCTGCCCAGACTTAAAAAAGTCGGATGACCTCAATCCATCTGACACAACAAAACACGTACTTCATCTCAGTTTATCTCTCTAGAAACCGAGATGAAGCATCTCTCTCTAGAAACCGAGATGAAGCATCTCTCTCTAGAAACCGAGATGAAGCATGCCTCTCTCTAGAAACTGAGATGAAACCTCTCTCTCTCTCTCTCTCTCTCTCTCTCTCTCTCTCTCTCTCTCTAGATCTCTCTCTCTCTCTAGGTCTCTCAATATTTTTTGTTTCCTCACCATAAATTTTTGAAGGTTCATCAAACACATTGTAAAACACAACCGAAACTTTAAAAGTCAGAAACAGAACGCCATGAATGATTCATCATCTACATCTTCAAGCTTCTTCTTCATCTTCAAGCTCCATTAACGACTGGCAATGTTTTATTAAGGTTTGGTAATGCTCATTAGAAGCTCTGGGGAATCTTGAAGCTTCATCTTCTTTCCTTTTTATGCTTTCAATTGTACCCTTTCATCTCCAAGGTTATGTTTCTTCATCTTCATCTTTTTTTTAGGATTTCATCTTCAAACTTATGTTTCCGCGTCCGTACCATTTCACAAATTGCTTAACACTTTTTGTATTTATGTTCATAAACATATTGTTTCATATTATGTTTTGTATTATAATTATTCATATTGTGATTCACAAAACGAGATCTCCACTCATAATAATGTGCAATTTGATGTTCAGAGAGCTAAATCAATTTTTTCCTGCATATTGTTGGAACAAGTTCTAAGAATAAAAAAGCTAAAGGGAAGTCAATGGGAGGCCGCATGGTTGATGTGGTTTGAGAACCTAAATTTATACAAGATTGCAAATCAGTTTACACCAGATTGTAAATTGAAAATAGAAAAATCTTTTGATATTTTTTCACTAACAAACAATGTAATGTTGTTAATATTGAAATTTATCTATTTTGTTTCAAGCAAAATGTGTTTTTCATCTACTTAAGTATGTTTTTCATATACAAATGTTCTGTTGTAAACAACAAAAAACTGTTATGTTATATTTTCAACAAAAAATCTATACACTTCAAGTTGAAAATATAAATTTTGTTGGCGGCAAAATGAGTATTTTCATCTGCCAAACATATATTGATTACTGAAAGTTATATAAAACATACATAATAATGAGAGTAAGTTGGAACATAACTTTTTTTACTACAACAATAATAAAAAAATTCCTTTGCAATTCAATGATGCCTAATCATGGATTTCATTTCAAGGGTGCCCAACCATGAACGCACCAATTACAGTCTTCTATAGAGAAAACTATAGTGACCCGCTTTAAATCATTCTTCACAAACTTGAAATCTTGACTTGTGTTTATATTTTGTTGACGAAGGACGTGTTGGGTTATGGTGCGGCGTTTAACGAAACCAAAGTCAGACATTCCTTACATCAGATGAGTGGAGCACTCATGTTTTGAGGAATCTCTCAAATCTTGTCAATGAAAGGTTCTTGACGTTCATCACTCTTGATGTACTCTGATGGTGGGTTATCCAGTGTACATTCCCAATCATACACCCACGTAGATGACTTGAATATTCCTATTCCATAGCCCATGAAACAGCGGTATATTGTCAATCTCATGTGATATTCTTCATAAGTCATTGTTGTCCATGCAATGACCTGGACTATGGACCGTATAACGAAATAATTCCAAGGTCACTTAATAAGGTTTCATTCATCAGATCACATATCTGATGAACCTATTTGGAATATTTTATTATTATGGTATGTCGTTTAAATACTAAACTTAAATACTAAACCGGATTACTCCTTTACTTACTCAATTTACTAGTCAAGGTCATTCTCAGAATGTTCTTTATGCTTTAGACCCTTGTAGGACTTTATTCATATTTTGTCTTAGGTGATAGTTTAGTTAAACATACCTAATCTGATCAAACCTTTGCTAATTATCACTTTAATTGAAGGTTGACTTCTTCAATTCCTTTGATAAATATCTAGTATCTCTTTACTAGAATTAATGATTCTAAAGCCTTAATTTTGTTCTTTCGTTTGTAGAGTTTGCAACAATATCTAGCTAGGAACCTTTCCAACTTACTATCCTTCCATGTCTGGAAAGTTTCCATTATATGACATCCATTACCTTTTCACCTTCCACTTTGTACCAAGAACTCATCCAGAGTACTTCCCAAGTTCTTTAGGATGTTCTTTAGTTGTGGTCCAGAATTTCTTATCTGGATTTGAATGGTGATGACTCATCATACTCCAAGTATTTGAGACGTTTTATAATGTTGATCATGTTAAACATAACCGATTTTATGCTCTAAGCATAAGCATCTTTTTCATGCATGCTTGCTCATCAGGGCCTACCGGACTCCGATTCTTGCTTAGCTTTGTGACATGAGACTTGGGTCGAATTTCTCTCTTAGAATCTTTCACGTTGGATTTTTAAGAATCTTATTTCAGTAATCTTCTCGATTTTAATCTTATCATCCTTTCATTCTATCCTTATAGATCTTCGATGCCCAAAAGCATTTCATCATTTTGTGTGTGGTCCTTCATCGAGTCAATTCTAAACTGTTTTCAATATTATGATGTGATGAAACATGAAAATGTCCCATCTGAATCTCTTAACTCGGGCTAGTTAGTCCATTTTGAGCAGTTACTCTGATGAATTACTTGTTTCTCTTGTCCAGATGTCTTCTAAGGAGTTTAGTGCAAAAGACGGATAAAATCGAGAGAAATACATATTAAGGGCATTCTGGTCATCTGGTGAAGAGGGTAGTCTGGTAATTTTGGTCAAGATCGATACTCCGATGAAAAGTAGAGTCCAATGCGAACCCAACGGCAAAAACAAAAGTCAAATCAGAGTCCGGATGAGCGAAATAGACCATGTCAAAGTTTTGGTCAAAGTAAAGTCAACTTGGGGGTTGCAAGGACACGTGGTGTGCAGTCTGATGTTGAGGGCTAAGTTCTCGGTATGCAGGTGGGACGCGCGGGTTAACTTAGTGGTAAGAAGAAGACTGGTCTGCTACTTTGCGGGAAACTAATCTACAATACTCCCAATCGATCCAACGAATCTGGACATGACACACTTCTACAACTTCATCTGACGGATAAGTCTCCTCTGTTCAAACCAGTCGCGAAGAGTCTTATCGAGTTCATCATTTCCAGCCGGGCTTTACTTGATTGGTGCCCAATATTTTGGGTAAATCAAATCTTTCCTTCTATCTCATCTCTATTCTTAGACTTTAACTCCAAATACATAGGTATAGAAATAAACAATCATAGAAAGAGAAAGAGATGAGACCGAGAAATTGAGAAAAGGAGATTCGATGGGGCTGGAAAATCCTAAGTAAGGATAGAGATCAGATTCTAGAGAGAGATTTCTCTTGGGATTTAAATAGAAAATATATCTTAGAGAGAGAAAGAAGGATTCAGCTGGTGTGGATTTCTTCTTCTCATATATAAAATGAAGTTGCCTTAATGGAGGATGAGAGGGATTTGATTGCAATCAGATAGCTGGAAACCGAGAACATAAACATATATGATTTTTCACTGTTATAGAAAGAAGATTGAAGATCATTGAGCTAGGAAATCAAATCAGAGATGATTGATTGAAAGCTGAAACCATAGAGAGAGAATCAACCATTAGATAGTATAAAAAGAAACAGAGCTTCATCAAGTGGGCATCTCATCTTCGGGGGTCGAATCCTCTCAAAAAGCTCAACGAAAATATAAAGATCAGAGAGAGAGAGACAGAGAGCATCATCTTCTATACATCATCACTGTTCTTTAATTCCATATATCATCATCTCTTCTCTTCTTCTTCCTTTATTTTTCTTTTAGTGAGAGAAAGCTAAACAAAACAAAGAGAGAGAGAGAGAGAGAGAGATTTAGAGAAAACATAGATTTTGTAGAGAGAGAGAGAGAAACAGAGAGATCAGTAAGAAAAAAAACAGAGAGCTTTATTTGATTTAATTCTTCATACCTTTGTATCTTTGTGAGAGAGAAGAAGGTACCTGTAAAGAGAAAAACAGAGAGATCTATAGAGAGAAAGAGATTGAACATTGAGACAAAGAAAGGTGTTCTTTATTTCTTTGAATTAAAATTCAGAGAAGATTGTTATTTGGTTTGGTTCTTGTGAGAGGAATCATCATCATTATCATAATTTTCTCTATCTTCATCACCATAATCACGAAGTCCATTATTTGGTGATATCCCTCTTCCCTTTGTTTTGCTCTTAATGTTTACAACAAAACTCTTTGTAGATGAATTTGGTGATTATATGTAGTTAACTCTCTTACTAGGGTTTATGATGAACTCTTAACATAATTTTGATAAAATCTTTTTCATGTTTGAATATCTTGAAATGCTTTAATTATTAAAGAATTCTTGGTTTTGATGTAGGGAGCTTTCTTCATTAGCTGTGCTTTTCGTTTAATGATTCATGTTTAGATGGTCTTCTTTAATGAATCATGCTTATAAATTGATAGTTAATAGTTGTGACTTTGATACATCAACGATTTGAATTTAGACTTTAGGAATATTCGGTTTCAATTCGACTATTTTCCGGGGATTGTTATGATAGGTTACCAATACTTGAGTGATATGAAAGATATGCATGATTAAGTCGTTATTAGAAAGTGTTAAGATGGATTCTAAAATCCTAGGTTTCTCCCCCATTTGAGTTTATTTCCATTATTTGCTTTAGTATTTTATTATTTTACCACCAAAACCACTTTTAAAAACAAAAACCGTGCTACTTCTGAGTTTTAGAATAGGTTTCATTTAGTCTCTGAGGATCGACCCCGGTCTTACCAGGATATTATTACTTGACGCCCGTATACTTGCGGGTGGTGACCTTTTAGGGAAACTTTCTAGGCCCATCAAGTTTTTGGCACCGTTGCCGGGGACTAAGTTTTTAATTTGTTCTAATCTTGAAAAGTTTTTATTTTTGGTAAGTTTTGAATTTTTGAATACTTTGACTTGCTTCTCCATTTTTGGTGTATAGGACACTAAGGAGCGAAGAAGAAGGCGCAAAACAAGGAGGAGAAGTCGAAAAGAAGAAATTTACAGTATTTATTTTTTTGTATTTATTTTGGTGAGAGAGACTATACTTTTTCTTTTTAGTACTTTATTTTGTTTTAAGTTTTGACCCTAAACTTAAAGGGCTTAATTATAACCGAAAACCAAAACGAAGCCTCGGGTTCGAACGCTTGATGAAAGAGTGGCCCGGGTCGTCTACAAAGGTCGTCGCCCGTCTTGAACGGGACGTAACTTTATCTGATCACCCACGAATCCCCTGTCAGTGGGTCCTTGTGCGTGTTTTGTGTGCCTAATTTATTTGACGAACTATTTAGTTTAATCGTCTTTAGTAAGGGCACAAACCCTATTACAAGATAGGAGTCGGATTTCATCACCGATCTCTTGCCCAGTTAGGAAAGAACGCCGCGAATCCCAACCCTCACTTAAGCTAAAATCCGCTTTAGACATCAGCCTCTAAGGTATCGAGTTCATAGGATCTTTGAAACAATTCAGGAACTCGATTTTTATTTGGGCATTCCTAAAAGGGAAGTGTCCCTCAATTCTATAAAAGGTCGCCTCGATAAGAGGAAACGTTACCGAAGGTAGGACGGTTATCACAACGTTCATCGTTTGTTGTCTCTAAGAATTGTTTAACCATAGTACTTTGACGGAGTAACCCTCATAACAATCATAATTCAAGCTTTTTTAGGAAGTAGGAGCTGTCTAGACTTTTAAGTGAAATTGACCAACCTGTCTGTCGTCTATATTTTGTTTAGGTTGCTTGGTTGAGTCAGCTTGATTGTGGTTGTTTTCCTTCTAGGATCTTTGTAGTGCTTCCTCGGTTTTCGATTTAAAAAAAATAATTGAAAGAAATGGATTGATAATGGTCCCAACATAATGGCAGAAGGGACGAGAGTTATTCAAATCTACCATGGTGGTACTTAGTAAATGGTCAGAATAGTGTTAGTCATCCTAGATACAATGTGCATAATGATGGTCGTAAGGATTATTATCAACCTCAAGAAGGTTATGAACCACATTATAGATATCCTGATAGATCATCTTACATGCGTTATAGTAGAGAGTCTTACGCTCCAAATGTGTCCCAACCTCAATGGGATAACATTGAAACAAATGACTCTTACATAATAATGGAGAGTCTTATGTTCCACACGTGTCTCAACCTCAATGGGAAAACTGTGAAACTGTCCACTCTCCATCTTTAGCATCATCTTCATTGGCCCAAACTGTTAGTGATCTTCAAAAGACTACTCTCGAAGCTATTAGTATGCTAAGGAGGAGTAATGGAGAATCTTATGTTCCACACGTGTCTCAACCTCAATGGGATAACGTTGAAAATGTTGACTCTCCATCTTTAGCATCACCTTCATTAGTCCAAATTGTTAGTGATCTTCAAAAGAGTAATTTAGAGCTTGATCTAGTAAGTAAACGTATTGAAGAAAATGGAAGAACTCTAAATAAAATTCTCGGTAGGAGAACTAGTATTATAGAAGAGGATTACCAACATAATATAAAGTACAGTACACAGTACCCTGTGTATGATGATGAGGATACAATTTTAAAGGAGTATACTTCTCCTGAAAACATCGTTATTGAGCCTAAAATCTCATAAACGATTGAGCCCAATAATGAGATATCCTCTCATTGTACCGAACTTGATAACGCTTCAGATCAAAATGAAGAGTTTTCTAGAGCTGAAGATGATGAGAAGCCTAAACTACCAACTGAGGATGACGAATCATGGTTGACCAATTTGCTAAATGAGAGCAGTGACTCGCCTGATTTAGGCAAAGATTTAGAATTCTTTAGAGACACCGATGATAACATGATAAAGGAAATTATAGAAGGACTATCTTACCTTCTAGGGACTTTGAGTCTGATAACAGGGTTTCTCCATTGAAGGAACCCGAAGTACCTATTTTAGAGAACCCTAGTTTAAGTCCGGGTGTCATTGATAGTCCTCCAGGTTACTTTGCATTTTGTCCTTCAAAACCATGTGTAGATTTTGAAGCACTCACTCCCTCTGTCTATCATCCGTATAATGACCCATTCTATCTGGTCTGTGATCTCTCTAGTGCAGTACCAAATTAACGACCTTATTGTCGTCTAAGTTTAGGGATTGCCCTTCTTTCTTGATTAGTCTCACCTACACTATCACCAAATTATTTAAGTGTGAGACTATCGTTCACTGAAAACTTTGTGTTTTGGGTGGACCCAGAGATTTATCGATTATTGATTTACAGTTAGTTACACTTTAGTAATCTAGTAGGTATAATTCTTTCTATTTTCGAGTCATCTGTTTTGTCTGGCTGAAGACGTTAAACTTAGCGCTTTCTGGGAGGCAACCCACGGTTAGGACGTTGGAATCAGGTAATATCTTTTCCTTCACCCAGTTATTTTTTGCATAGTCCTCAGAACATTGAGGACAATGTTCGGTTTAAGTTTGGGGATATGGGATTGAAATTTTTGTCCTTATTTCAAATTCAAAAGGGTTTAAAATCTTTCAAAATTTTAAATTTTTGGATTGAAAAAGAGTTTAGTTGTTTTTGCTTGTTAATGGTCATAGAGTCTAGTTGGTCGTGTTATGCTTTTGCTAATGGTTTTTCCACGAATTTTAAGTCTTGAAGTTGTCTGTGCACCAGCCTTGTGAGTGTTAGATAGGTGAAGAGTAGACTTTTCTGAGAGAACTTGATTGATCATTAGTGGAGACTTAACCCATGTGAGATTCCGAGCCTTTCTTTTTGTCCTTTGAGTGACCTCTTCTACGCTAACTCTGAGTAGAGTGAAGAGTTACTCAACCTCGCAATATTCATTAGACCTCATTTGATCTCTTGAGTTCACATTTTACAACCACTAGGGATGTCTTCAGGAATGCAAACCTTACTCTTGTAGTCTGGGAAACTTGAAAACATTGTCAACTAGAGGAAGATAGAAACTCGATCCACCATTTAGAACCCTGAGAATAAGGCATGAGCAAAGTGGAGAGAATTATATCCAAGGAAAGTGTGAAGAAAGTCTTATTTGTATTATGATTAATATTACCAGAGTCTGTTAAAAAAAAAGGAAAAAAAGAAGAAAAAAAGAAAATAGAAATAGAAAAAGAAAGAAAAAAAATATTTGTTTAGTTTAAGTGTTTATCCTTTGAAGAAATTCTTAAAGATTTGAAGACGTCGAGTTCTCAGTAGTTCTACTTCATCCTTAGTGTCTATTGACCGTTACAAAACATTGTTAGATAGTTGATCAGATGAGAAGAGTTGGTAAGTTTCCTCGTCCCGTATTAGTGGTTGTTTCCTTCCAATGAGATCAGTCGTTCACAAAAATTTTAGTCCGTCTTTTTCATGTGTTGAGTTTTCTTCATATTCATACTCGCACATTGAGTGTAACATTTATGAGTGACTTTAATTTTTGAGTGTATGACTGTGAGGCAACAGTCGATGCGAAATGTATCGAGAAAGTAACCAAAGTCTTGTCTATTCTGAACCGAAATGATCTCATATTGGCTGGTCACGTGCACTTCGGGTCTTGATTACTAGTGAAGGGATTTTTAGCATTTGCATGATTTGGTCGACTTGGATTTCATTTCTATTAACTTTCAAAAATCTACCGAATAAACATTTTTAGTCCATGTCATATTTAGACCCTTCTGGATTTTGAAACATTGAATTTTGTGGGCACATTCACTGCAAACCCTCACGAGACAAAACTCATCCTCTAGGGTAACCTAGAGGTTTAACGGCTTGTTGCACGTGCTAAGTGCAATCGTGATTCCCTACGAAAGTGGTGAAGTGGGTTTAGTTTTATTTTCTGTTTTGCTCGAGGACTAGCAAAATATAAGTTTGGGGATGTTTGATGAGACATTAAAATGTCCCATCTGAATCTCTTAACTCGGCCTAGTTAGTCCATTTCGAGCAGTTACACTGATAAATTACTTGTGTTTTCTTGTCCAGGTGTCATCTAAGGGGTTTAGTGCGAAAAACAGATATAATCGGAATAAATACATACTAAGGCCATTCTGGTCATTTGGTGAAGAGGGTAGTCTCGTAAGTTTGGTCAAGGTCGATACTCCGATGAAAAGTAGAGTCCAAGGCGAACCCAACAGCGAAAACAGATGTCAAATCGGAGTCCGGATGAGCGAAGTAGACCATGTCAAAGTTTTGGTCAAAGTAAAGTCAACTTTGGGGTTGCAAGGACACGTGGTGTGCAGTCTGATGTTGAGGGTTAAGTTCTCGGTATGCAGGTGGGACGCGCGGGTTAAGTTAGTGGTACAACTGACGACTGATCCGCTACTTTGCGGGAAACCAATCTACAATACTCCCAATCGATCCAACAAATCTGGATGTGTCACACTTGCTACAACTTCATCTGACGGATAAGTCTCCTTTGTTCAAACCAGTCGCGAAGCGTCTTATCGAATTCATCATTTATAGTCGGGATTTACTTGATTGGTGTCCAATATTTTGGGTAAATCAAATCTTTCCTTTCTTCTCATCTCTATTCTCAGACATTAACTCCAAATACAAAGAGATAAAAATAAAAAATCATAGAAAGAGAAAGAGAGGAGGCCGAGAGATTGAGAAAGGGAGATTGGATGGGGCTGAAAAATCTTAATTAAGGATAGAGATCAGATTCTGCAGAGAAATTTCTCTTGGGATTTAACTAGAAAATGTATCTTAGAGAGAATGAAGGATTCAGGTGGTTTCTTATTCTCATATATAAAATGAAACTGCCTTAATAGAGGATGAGAGGGATTTGATTGCAATCAGAGAGCTGGAAACCGAGAAAAAACATAGATGATTTTTCACTGTTATAGAAAGAAGATTGAAGATCATTGAAGTAGGGAAATAAATCAAAGATGATTGATTGAAAGCTGAAATCATAGAGAGAGAATCGGCCATTAGAGTATAAAAAGAAATAGAGCTTCATCAAGTGGGCATCCAGGGACGGAACTAGACTTTTTGTTAAGAGGGGGCCGAAACATTCTAGTTATAAATTAATTTGAGAAGCAATTTCATTCAAAATTACCACCTAAAAATAACAATTAAGCCGAGATTAAACACAAATAATAAAAATAACATAGAACTACTATGATAGTTCTTTCTCTCTTTAATGCATCTAAAATAAGAGTTTTAGTGAAACTTCTTCAGTTTCTGTAATACTTTTTTTAAAAAAAAGTTAATCGATCGTAAGAAATTATTTAGACTGTAATTAAGAAAATTCATACAAATGCTACACATTAATTAGTTGTTAAAGCATTAAATTTTGGGGGCGTAAATTAGGGTAATGTAGTAGTGTTGGAAACTTGGAATTGTGGGCAGTGGAAAACTTGTTTAGTGGTTGAGGTAATTTAGGCCTTGCAACAAAAAGAGGTAGTTTATTCATTGGGTGGGTGAATGGGTGAAAATAGGTGTTGGGCTTTGATTGGCCTGGATTGATTAGGGGCCTAGGGGGCCTATTAGCTTTAAGTTAAAAGCTTTTAACCTTTTTATATGGGACCAGGGAGAAAAGATTGAGGGTGAGGGGGGCCAGGGCCCCTCCTGGCCCTCACCTACATACGTCCCTGTGGGCATCTCATCTTTGGGGGTCGAATCCTCTAGAAAAGCTCAAACAAATTTAAAGATCAGAGAGAGAGAGAGAGAGTGGACAGAGAGAGAGGCAGAGAGCATAATATTCTATACATCATCACTGTTCTTTAATTCCATATATTATCATCTCTTCTCTTCTTCTTCCTCTGTTTTTCTTTTAGTGAAAGAAAGCTAAACAGAACCAAAAGAGAGAGAGAGAGATTTAGAGAAAACAGAGATTTTATAGAGAGAGGGAAACAAAGAGATTAGTAAGAAAAAAAATAGAGAGCTTTATTTGATTTATTTCTTCATACCTTTGTATCTTTGTGAGAGAGAGAAGAAGGTACCTGTAAAGAGAAAAACAGAGAGATCTATAGAGAGAAAGAGATTGAACAGTGAGACAGAGAAAGATGTTTTTTGTTTGTTTGAATTAAAATTCAGAGAAGATTGTTATTTGGTTTGGTTCTTGTGAGAGGAATCAACATCATTATCATAATTTTCTCTATCAATGTTCATCACCATAATCACGAACTACATTATTTGGTGATATCCTTCTTCCCTTTTTTTTGCTCTTAATGTGTGCAACAAAACTCTTTGTGGAAGAATTTGATGATTATATGTAGTTAATTCTCTTACTAGAGTTTATGATGAACTCTTAACATAATTTTGATGAAATCTTTTTCATGTTTGAATATCTTGAAATGCTTTAATTATTAAAGAATTCCTGGTTTTGATGTAAGGAGCTTTCTTCATTAGCTATGCTTTCCGTTTGATGATTCATGTTTAGATGATCTTCTTTAATGAATCATGCTTATAAATTGATAGCTATTAGTTGTGACTTTGATACATCAACGATTTGGATTTAGACTTTAGGAATATTCGGTTTTAATTCGACAACAATTACTCACGAAGACTAGTACGGGAGTCGATGGGATAGCGCAGTTTCATGGGCTATAGAAATAGTGTATTCGATTCGACTACGTGAGTGCATAATAGGGATTATACACTGGAATAACCCTCAACGTGAGAAGTTCATCCAAAGAATGATGAAATCGTCAAACTTCTCACAAAGACAAGATTGAAGAGATTCCTCAAAACATGAGTGCTCAGCTCATCTTATGTAAGGAATGTCTGACTTTGGTTCTGTTAAACGCCGCGCCGTAAAAGGAGGTTATAAAGGCGGATACTGGGAAGGACAGGATAGACATGAAGTTGAGTGGGAGCGCAAGAATGGATTATGTCCTCCTAACCATGTTAGGGTACAGTGTCCTCGGGCCACTTGACGAGCAACAACTGAAAATGCATGGCCGTGCTCAAATGGATTAAAAGTTAATCATTTGTTTTGACAGTTGTACTCGAGATCAAGAATGTCTGAATGACGTGACGTATCAGATGGGATACTAAGTGACATGGGAATCGAGCATTGTACTTGTTCTAAGTCCAAGTGGGAGTCTGAAGGAGTTGAAGGAGATGTCCTTCGACCAAGGTGACAATGCGA
>BEHA01050335.1:266891-280010 GCA_002897215.1 Eschscholzia californica subsp. californica | reverse complement strand
GCGAACAAGGTATTTATCTTTCTAGTTTTAATTAATGATTATCATAGGTTTATGCATGTGATCCTGGGAATACTAGTGTAGACATTAGATGTCATATTTCCGCTATAAACACTAGTAGAAGGGTGTAAAATCCAACAGTTCTAGACGTGTCTGGTGGTGGACTAGAGCCAAGGGCGTCTCGGACTCCAAGTTCGGGACGCCTAGGACAGCCCAGACGCGTCTGGAAAAGTCTGAGTCTCTTGCGTCTCGAACTCCAAGTCTGAAACTCTTTTCAAGATCGAACTTTTTTGAAAAACTTTTCAATCATCAATCATAAAACCAATTTGAATAACTTTTAAATCTAATTTTAAACTAAACAAATCGATGTCTAAAACTCTTTAGACATATCCATTTATCTAAACAAGCATAGATTTAGTCCAAAACTTGACCAAAATTAGCTACGTGCAAGAGGCTCTACCTTTGTTGGGATATTGCGTCTCCTAGTGTTCTAAGAGGAATCTCAGACATCTAATGTCTAACACTAGTATTCTCAGGATCTCGTGCACAAGCTAAATATGAACTAAGAAGTTAGTAAGAATACCTTAATCATTATTTCCCACGGAGTAATATGATTGATATCAAGAAGACCAAGAGCTCCAATTGTAGCTCCTCTATTCGAGACATTCGAGCAATCAACTTGATCTCCCACCTTCAAGTTAGCTAGAACTCCACGGTGGTTAGACGAAGAACACCTTCTTCTTTAGACTAGATAGATAGTTGGGAACAATTTTCTCTTTCTTTCACTACCTGATTTTGTAGAGTCAGAAATCTCTTTGAGAATTTTCGACACCTAATTTTGTTCTAATGAGACCCTTATATATAATTCCTAAAGTTAGAGTCCAACCCTTATTAGGAATCGTAAAAGACCAAAATACAAACAGACTTAGGATTTCCAATAATAGAAACTCCTATTCTTTTATCTCTAGCCGGCCACCCTATGCCCTAATGGGCTAAGTCTGGCCCGACCCTCTTTTGATTTGGTCGTTCATGCCTTGGTCGGGCCACTAATGGGCCTTAAGTGCCCGACCAAAAACTCTTTAGTTCCGACCATCGTACTATCTTTGTCCTAGCCTTTCGCTTGACCTTTTGGACACATTTCCGGATCTAATCTGTGCATATATTTCTCATCCCTCTAGTCATATCTTCGGATCAAATCGACACTCTTTGGTGTAACCCGATGTAGGATCCGGACGAAGTTAGCCGCGAATCGCTCTATGATTCGACGGTCGTAGTTGGTTTCTGGCTAAACATTACGATCCCTAAATCGTCCGGACTTGATGATCTTCTTCATCCATTGTCCTATCCGACAAATTGCTCGCCTTGCATCTTTGGTCGCAGGACATTTCCTTCAGGACGAACCCAAATGCCTTCACACCTAGAGAATAGGTGTCCTACGTGAGTGGAAATTTTAGCGCAACCCTCAGGTTTGAGAGTCGTCTTCTCTACCGAGTTTGATGATTTCGTGGGAAATTCATGAGCACTATTGTAACTGACAATATAAAAATGAATTATTATGATATCAAAAAACATTATGATGAATACAAAATGAATTATGTATCATAAATATGGGAAATGTTCAATTAATTGTCCAATGTGTACGGTACGTAAATTATTTTCTGATAAACAAAACGCCTAAGAAGCAATAACACTAAACTAATGAACAAAACAACAAACGATATCCAAATTACTAAACCTATCCGCGGCAGCGACGCAAAAAACTTGATGCGCCCAAAAAGGTTGCACCCCCACACGAAACCCGAGCTGCCTCTTGAAGATTCCGGCCAAAACCGGCTTTTCACGTGCCTAGCTGCTGCCGGCCAAGACTAGGCCGACGTTAGTGCTGGCCGGCCTAGCTTGGTCGGACCCTTCCTCCTTTCTTCTTTCTTTCTCCTCTCTTCAAACTCTTGCACTTGAAACCCAAGAACTTGATGAATAACTCTAACACCAAAACTCTAGCCTCTCAATCTCTTTTCCAACTCAAACTTGTGTTGTAGAAGATGATTTCTTTCTCACTTGATTATACAACTAAAGACCCTAACATAAGGGTGGGTGCCTCTAAAATCTCTACTATTTTCTTCTTCTTTGGCCTTTTGAACTTTGGGTATGGGCTTGGATTTTGGGCTTTGACTTAAGAACCAAAAGAGTGCCTTCATCTCTTCTCTACATATCTAATTCTCATAAAAGACCAAAATACCCCTGGTCTTCATTCTTTCATAACTTCTTCGTCCGAACTCCGAATCGACTTCTGTTTTCACCGTCGGACTCGTCATTGACTCCATTTGTCGTTTGATTCATTTGATATCCTTTTCTCCTATTTCGACCGCATGAGATGAAAGTGATAATTTGCTATTTTTATTCCGATTTACATGTCTAACTCCATATAAACCACCTAACAAGAAAACACATAAAATATTATAAATGACACCCGAGATGGACTAACTTGTCTAAGTTAGGTGCTCCAATTGTGCATTTTCATGTCACATCAAATGCTACGTTGAAACCTGCTATGCTCCTCACGATTTGGGGGACGAAACCTACAAGGAACTCGGAAACCTCTCTAACGCTCAAAACAGTCGGATTGCCCTTGTAGTTAAATAATTGAGTATTGAGTAAACTCGAGTTTAGAGAGTTATGAATTACTCATTGATTGTGGTTCCGTTACCTTCGAGACGAGTTCATTACCTTTATAAGCTTCTTTGATCGACTGTTTATAGATGGTGTTAATGAGGCGGTTGAGATCCACCGCTTTGTATGGAAACTACTATTTCGTAGTTGTTAGATATTAGGATTCCTCTACGGGATTATCTTATATGTTTGATAATTAAAAGTTTTCTTGTTCAAAGATATTTAGTATTTAGTGTGGATCGTGTTTCCAATCTTGTGGGAAAAGTTTCCTTCCCGCGGGACTCTTCTAGCCCAAGTTTGATAAAGACGAAAGATCCTCACCTACAAAGATCTTTGACAGGATTCAAGATTAAGTGGGTAAAGTATTTGACATGCTTCTACCCCTCCCACCCCCATGCTTCAGGATTGAGGTATCAGACCCACTTACGCGAATCCCTCAGTCTTCTCTTATATCCCATTGCAGCCCTGATTGTACTTTAGCCAAGACGGGGCTTTGGCGTGTAGGACAATTGTACTGACCCCCTAGTTCTACACTTGAGTAACATACCTCTTTTAGATTCAACCTCCCTGTTGACTTGATACGGGTTGATCCGTTAGGCTTTTGGTCCTTTCTTGACTAAAAGCCTAACTTGGGACATCCCCAGATTCAACCAAGTCCGTGATGCGTTGACCGACATTCCCAAACTTGGGACAAACAACGCCTCTAAAGTAAACAAAGAACATTTCTTGACTAAAAGTCATATAATTTGATTTACGACAAGGAATACCAACTCCTTTTAATAAGAAAAATATCTCATTTCCCACTATTTTCTCTCACCCTTTCGTTACTCCTTTCGTTACCAAGAGTATAAATTTTTTTTCTTTCACTCGCTCTCGCTTGATAAGAACTCTTCATGTCTCACAAGTTTACCTCATTTTTAATGTTTTAATGAATGTTTTAATCTCAAATTGGTTTCAATTTCCTGTTTCTCATTAACTTCCTTGGGCTCAAAGAGGTTCGATCCTTCTTCTTTGAAATCAAATCCAAATTGATAACTTCCTCTATAAAACACTCTCACTAGAATTGACTGTCTCCAAATTTTTAACTTTCTATACGACCACTAGAGCTGATTGTTTCTCTTTGTAGAATTGCAAGATCGTAGGCGTGTGGAGTATGTTCTACTTTATCTTCATGTATGTTACTTTTCCAATAGTCACTTTCTCTATACCACTTGCAATAGTGATTATCAGAATGGCAGGTTTGAGTTTTATGCCATTTTTTCGAAGTTATTTATCATCATCATCTTCAACATATCAGAATTTCAAATGTCATCTACTTTCAGGGGGATATTTACTCTCCAAATTTGCATTGGACTCTACCAGAATGTCCATGAAAGTGTAGATTCAACGAAGTTCATGGATTTTTTGTCTTCAACTGAATCTCCTAAACATCCGAGTACTCTCAAGTGTCCGAATTTGATTGCCTCAAACATTAGTGGATTCTCAAGTATCTGAACTTGAATGTCTCAGATATTCGTAGACTCTCAAATGTCTAAAATTGAGTGCCTCAATATTCGTGGATACTGAAGAGTCCCATGAGAATCCTCATTCGCTACCTCCGCCTAATAGTCAAAAAGAAAATCTACCCGACCTGTCTGAGTCCGTTGCATAACTACTCATCGGTGATCGTGTCCCGACCCATTCCCACGACTACCTACTTGCACTCGCAACCTCCTTTCGTAAGGGTCGGTTTGTACTTGTAGCGGTGCCAATGTCTGCGCTCACCCCACGGTTTCTTCAGTATATAAAAACCAGACCTTTAGTCACTTCTGTCTACTTCAATACCGGATCCAACTTCAATTACTCTTTCCCCATATCTCCAATGGCGGATGACAGCGGCAGCAGCAGCACCGACGCAAAAATCGAAAAAACCCCTGAAGTAAAGGTTGCTTGGGCTGATGTAGTTGACGACGACGACGACGACGACCAACCTACTTCATCTATGTCTGAAGAAAAACCTCCCCAACCTGATATCGAATCTCTAAAGATTGACGGAACCAAAACCACTGACAAATTTCTTGATGAACCTGAAGATTCCAATATCAAAGCTGTAAACTTTTCTCCTTTCTCAACTTATTATCTTCTCAATTTCATCAAATTTTTTTAATACGATTTGATTTGATTTTTTTTATTTGATTTAGGTTACATCTGGTGATACTCTGTATTCAACTGCTTTAACATTTGAAGATTTGAAATTATCAGAGGAATTGTTAAAGGGTTTATATGTTGATATGAAGTTTACTAGACCTAGTAAGATCCAATCTATAAGTTTACCTATGATTTTAACTCCACCTTATAAGGATCTCATAGCTCAAGCTCATAATGGTTCTGGTAAAACAACTTGTTTTGTTCTTGGGATGTTAAGTCGTGTTGATCCTAATCTAAAAGCTCCTCAAGCACTTTGTATTTGCCCTACTAGAGAATTAGCTATTCAGAATATGGAAGTTCTTAATAAGATGGGAAAGTATACTGGGATTACTTCAACTTGTGCTATACCAGTTGACAGGAATCAAGAACTTCCAATTCAAAAGAGGATGCCAATTACTGATCAGGTAGTGATTGGTACTCCTGGGACTATTAAGAGATGGATGTCTTACAAGAAACTTAGCACTAGAGATATGAAGATTCTTGTTTTTGATGAGGCTGATCACATGTTAGCTGAGGTAATACTCTTAAAATATTCAATTTTTTTTACTCCCTTTAGTTTCTGTTTAGACATGGTTCTTTGTGAATGTATCATGCTTGATACAACTTTGTATGGATTGATGCAATATAAGCTTTAATCTGTATGGATTGATGCAATATAAGCTTAATCAAAGGGTATGGACAGAAGTTAGGTTAGACAGAAAACATGGTTTAAAACACCAAAATTTGACACTTGTTATGTTATGCCTCTTTGGTTATATTAAGTTTGTTACAGTCCTTGGTTGCTCAATTTTAGTGCTTATACTTGCAGGATGGTTTCAAAGATGACTCTTTGAGGATCATGAAAGATATTGAAAAGACAAGTGCACACTGCCAGGTTTGTTTGTACTAACTTCAACATAGTATATATTAAAAGACAAATGATAGACTCGATCTCCAAATGTTAGGAACTGCGTTTGTTGTTTGATCCTATCTTACATTTATGAACCTATATTGAAATGTCATCTTGATGAAAGCAGAAATCTCATGTGCATAGCCCAAAATAGTTTACTTAGAGATATTGTTCTAGTTTCGTCTTTTCCTTGAGGCACGTTTTGCTCCATGGGATGTGTATTTCTATTGTTATGGTCATTCCAAGGATTTGGTTTCCATGTTTAGGGTTTTACGTGGCTTATTTGGTCCACTAGTGATATGGAACGCTTATATGGATGTTTTATACGAAGGTTCACATGTGAAGAATTACTAATAGTTCCTAACTACAAGTCTACAACCACGTAAATGTTTGAATAACAAGAAAATAAATTTATCAATCCAAAAGCTCTAAACATCAATAACTGATGTGGGGGGAAGACATCTCCTTTTTCCCAGGGAACCTCCAGTAACTACTTCGACTTAAATTCAAAAGCTCTGCATTCAGAATTAACAAATAAATATCACTAGAATAGAGCAACAAATTAAGGGAAATAGTTAAAAAGTTGGTTTTGGTTGGGGCTACATGTCAATGACTTCGGACGAGCAAGGCTTAGCCATTTTTATCTATTCCCAAGTTTTTCACGTGTAGTAGGGGTGGAAAAATAATCTGCACGTGATACCTAACCTGATTGTGATGGATTAAATGTAGCCAATGGCCAATGGGGGCTCTACAAGCACGCCTAGAACAACCAAATAATTTTTTTTTACTGAATACTAGTACCCTACACTCGTTGTATTTTGTAAATTATTAAATATAGCTATTTGAATGATCAAATACCGAAAGTTATTACCCATCCCTAAGAAGCATACATCATAATCAACAAGTTTTACAACATTAATGAAGTATAAAACTCTAAAATTGAACATTTATTTGAGTTTTTAGATAAAGTCTGCACTCTAGAGAGAGAAGTAGTGAAATAAAGAAATTGAGAAGATGGAGAGACAAACTTACTTGAAATGGTGTTTGGAGTGGAAGAGAACTTAAAAATCTACTTGTGTCCACTTGAAATGGTGCCAACAACCCTTGGTTGGAGTGGTAAGAGGTTTAGAGCATCTCCAATGCAACACTCAATCTTGGAAACTCCGAGTGCCACCTAAGATTCTTTGAGTTTTTGATTAAAAATCCTCTCCAATGCAACACTCTACTTGGATCTCTAAGATGACGTGTCGAGGGTGGAATAGAGATATCTCAAGAGGAAACTCTATTTCTAGAGTGTCCTCTTGAGATATCTCTAATTGTCCAACTCATCAATATTTGATTTTCAACCAATAGAAATCGAGTCTTCTATATTTTCTAAAATAACTAATTATTTATTTACAAAAATAACTATGCCACATAAGTAAATAAGATAAGTTTAGAGTTTTGCATTGGAGACATACAAAACTTAAGAATCTCTATTAAAGCCACCTAGGAGTGAGAGTCTCAATTGGAACTTGACACAAAGGATGAATAGAGATTCGTTTGAGTTTTGCATTGGAGATGCTCTTAGTCTTCCATCTTAGAGGTCATGGTTCGAGGCACACTAACAATTCAAAAAAAGAAGTAGTGTTAGGAAAGGAGAGGAAGAGAGAAGAAGAGGACCGGTTAGAGCAAAACCATAGTGAAGTTCTCTGAAGTCGAGTTAAAGAGAAAAAAAATGGGTCAGGTCGTAAGTCCCGATTCGCTCGATTTGTCGACGCCGTCCTAGCCGGGTCGAGTCGGGATTTAATTGGGTTTCCATCCGACCAGGGATTTGAGCTCCAGTCCAGTTGCCCTCTTTCCGTGTTAAACCGGGGACTAGTTCCGACTAAGTCCCAACCTTTACTTCACAGTGAACAAGTTAATTGTTTTTGTGTTCTGGTAGCTCTTGCATTTTGGACAGCTGGGTTCTAGAGTTCAGATTGTTTTATTGGGCTTCAAGTTTGTTACTGATGCCTTTCGTCTTTCTATACTCAGGTGCTACTTTTTTCTGCTACTTTTAACGAGACCGTGAAGAATTTCGTCTCAAGGGTGGTTAGAGACGGAAATCAACTTTTTGTTAAGAAAGAAGATCTCTCACTGGATGTGGTCAAACAATATAAGGTTATCTGTCCAGATGAAAGTGCAAAAATACACGTCATTAAGGACAAGATTTTTGAATTAGGGGAAAAGTTGGGGCAGACTATTATATTTGTCCACAGTAGGAAGAGTGCCAGTTCGCTACATGCAGCATTAGTGGGTTATGGTTGGCAATGTACTACAATTCACGGTGCTATTGAGAAAGATCACAGGGACAAGATAGTGAAGGAGTTCAAAGATGGATTAACTCAAGTTCTCATATCAACTGATCTTCTAGCACGAGGTTTTGATCAATCACAGGTGCGTACTCCCTTTGTTGTTTAGATTACTTTTTGGATCTGTGTTCTTTGTATGTCTACCTAACATGGTTTCCTTTCAAAAGGTTAATGTGGTTGTAAACTATGATCTTCCCGTGAAATACGAAAATCCATCAGAACCCGATTATGAGGTGTACTTGCATAGATGTGGTCGAGCAGGACGTTTTGGTCGCAAGGGTAAGTTTCAAATTTTGGTCTTCTAGGTTCTTCCTTATCTGCCATATCCGTTTTCTGCCATATCTAATTTTGAACTTATATTATGCTAATATCCATACTCCATACTGAATCAAAAACTTAGTTCTTCACGTGAATTTATAATTTAACAATTTCTCTGACTATATTTGTCCAGGTAGTGTTCTCCAACACTCAAATAACTAAATTCTTAATTAGGTGCCTTTTGTTAATGATGCGTACTCAAATTTCTCCATCATCTGCTTCATTTTCGTCTGTACACAATTTGTTACTCAAACTCTTGTCTGATCATTTATCATAACATAACTCTCCCTCTAAACTTCAATGCCTGCGGAAATGACATATGCTTAAGGTCTGCTGTAAAATTAGATTTTTTTTGTGTGCTTGCTTTGTTAACCTATTAGTTCTTAGTGTCATTTTTTGGTACGCTAGAAGTGGTACACGTCTTCCCATTAAATTTATAGCAGACTTGTTTGGTGTTCAAACTTTTGAGTATTTGTCCCTAAAGATCAACTGGTTAGCTGGTTAATCATGGAACCCTAAATAGGAGTTCAAGGTCGAATATGTCTTATAATTATAGGATTGTTTAGGTAAAGTTTTAATTTAGTTTGTTCTGTAAATGTCATTGTTTAACACTTATTAAGTGCTCAGTACTTGTTTTATGTAACAATGAACACCACATAATTAGGTTTTTCCACTTAATATGTGCTTATCACTCATTAAGTGAAATAAGTGTCCATTTAGTCTGAGCATTTGGGGAGTTTTCCTTCTATTGTGGCCCTTTTTCTCTTCTGCCATCTCTATACTGAAAACAAATAAAACCCGTTTATTGTCAAGTTAAAATACTAACTTAAAAAACAATTTTTCAATTTTAGTCACCAAATTCTATGGTATTTTAAAATAGGCAAGTGAACAATGTAGACTTATCAATACTACACGTGATTCATCTAAGCCTTCCTGGCCATGGATGCAAGACAATAGGATTTATAACGGTTGAATAAGTACTTCCTCCTCTTCACTATGAAAATGAGTCCGCATCTAAACAGCAACTCACTGCGCACATCACTAAATCTTCACAATCTCGTTGTCGTACGAGACCCAACTGCTCAGCGTTTAGGGTTCGGCCTAAGACTGTCTAGGGCTACTCCCGAGTCAGATACTGAGCAGATGCCAAAGTTACTTCCAGTCTGAACTCTATTTGGCATGAATGGTATATTTGTGATTTTATGTAGCTCTAGACTCCTAGGTAGATCTATTTGTAGGGAGACTAAAATTACAAATAATTACGTTTACGTTACTAATTCTTATTTGTTGATATTTAGTTGCAGAAAATCAGCTCTCAATGAATTAACTTGGTAGTTTGTTAAATATAACTGAATAGCAACGCTGTAGACTTGACTCCTGAGACCTGAGTATGGTTGTTAACAAATATTCTGTAATAAGTTGTCGTCACACTCAGGAGGAAGCTATCTTGATGTATTGTCATTTTATCCGAACCAGCTGACTTTCTTCTTCAAGACAGTTATTTAACTTAAAGAGTTCAATAAATAAAAATGAGTGACATATAATACCATGATTCAATGTGGCTTTTGTTGCTCCATAGTTTGACAGTAAATATTGGGTCTAAATCTGCAGGGGCTGTCTTCAATTTATTATGTACAAGTAGGGACCAAATGTTGATGGAGAAAATTGAGAAACACTTCGGGAATCCTGCAGTGCAGGTAATATTAGGGTTTATTCCTCTCTAGCAAATAGTAAAATGCTTTTTGTGGGAGGAACAGGTTGTGGTCATTTTGTTTTGTAGAATAACAAGTGGCAGCAGACTAAGTCCTTTCTTCTTTTTATAAAATTTGTGCAGATTTCCAATTGGGAGAGTGTTGATGAGTTCAATGCTGCTCTGAAAGCAGCTGGTTTGATATGATTCCGGTGCTAAAGAAAAGAAATGTGCTATAACATATTTACGGCGTTTGCTTAGAGGTTGATCGCCCTGAGGCCCTTTGGGCGTTGATTAGAGCTGTGAACTTGAACTCCTTTTGGTTTGTTGTTTGCATATGGGGTTTGGTCGGACTTCTTTATCTAAATTATAGACCGTCACCACTTTGTTCTCTCTCTCTCTCTATATATATATAGAAGTTGTTTCAGTTGGGATAATTGTTTTGGTT
This sequence comes from Eschscholzia californica subsp. californica, assembly GCA_002897215.1. Taxonomy (NCBI): domain Eukaryota; kingdom Viridiplantae; phylum Streptophyta; class Magnoliopsida; order Ranunculales; family Papaveraceae; genus Eschscholzia; species Eschscholzia californica. The sequence continues at coordinate 269,481 of BEHA01050335.1, read as the reverse complement.
GATTTGTTTTATGTATGGATATGGTTTGGGTTGGGGGTCCATGTAACCTGGCAGCCTCGTGGCATTTGTGCCAGGCTGTGTACGTTCAGATCCAAGCTACGAACGCAAAACAAAAATGAAAACTCACAAGTTTCAATTAAGATTCTCATTCCTGTGCCGCAAGATGGAAATCCTTCAATTTATGTTTGTCTTCGATGAAATCCCTTAAGTTCTTTTAACTTGCATGATAATTTTTGTAAATACACTTATGGTGTGTTTGGATGACGAAATCATGAATACGCGGATTTATGAATCTAAGTAATACTTTTTAGTTTGTTTGGCAACTTATAAGAATTCTATGGTTTATTATTATTTGAGTGTTTTTAAACGTTTCTAAAAAAAACATTGAAGAGACCTTGTTTTTGAAACTCGTTTTTTCAAATATCGTTTCATTATAGAACCTTCCGTTTTCTTCATAATTTTTTTTCAAGAAAAGTTTTCCCAAATTTGTTCGTAATTTTTTTTTAAATAGTTTTTTCGGAAAGTCGTTTTTTCCTTCAAAATCTTTTTTCTCAAAAAAAACTTTTCCCCGAACCAAAAATCATTTTTTCGGTAACCGAGATTTCGTGAAACTGCTTTTTTTCATGAAAATCCTTTCTTTTCATTCTGAAAATCGATTTGTCCTTGGAAAAATTAATTCAGAAAAAACGGTCTTCATGAAGCAAAAAAGTTTTAAGAAATTTCAATTATTGAAAAAACGGGTTTTTGAAAAATAAAAAATGTTTTTCAGGAAAAAAAAAGATTTTTTGGTATGGTAAAAAAATCGGGTTTGGAGAAAAATAATTTCAAAGAAAAAATTTTTTTTCAGGAAAAAAAAAAAACGGATTTTGGGTGAAAAAATGATTATCGGAAAAATCTGGTTTTGGAAAAAAAAAAGCGAAAAAATATTTTTTAAAATAAGTATTTTGTAAAAGTATATTTTTTTTTTTCTGATTTTAAGTTTGAATTCTAGGTTTATTAATGAAAAATACTAACAAATCCTAGCGGGTAGGGTGAGATTTTGGTCTAATATAAAGTTTGGAATTAGGAATCATTAGGATTTAAGAGTCGTAGGATTCTTGATAGCCAAATAAACCAATGATTCTGGATTCCTAACAAATCCCACTGTTGGGTAAATTCTGTTTGAGTTAATTCTTATTTGGCCCCTTACTTTGTGACCAGCTTCAAATATGGCCCCCAAATTTCTGTAAATTCAAATATGACCCCTATTTTCATACAAATGGCATAACTACCCTTCCTATTAATGTATTTTCAAAATAAAATAAAAAAGAAAACCTAAATTCCACCTCACTTCCCTCTCCACCATTCATCTCTCTCCACGTCACCTATTTCTCCAACTCACCTCTCTCTTTCTTTCTCCACCTCACCAGTCTCTTCTCCGATGAAGGTCGCCAGCTGGAATTTTTTTTCAAATATCGTTTCATTATAGAACCTTCCGTTCTCTTCATAATTTTTTTTTCAAGAAAAGTTTTCCCAAATTTGTTCGTAATTTTTTTTTAAATAGTTTTTTCGGAAAGTTTTTTTTTTTTCTCAAAAAAAACTTTTCCCCGAACCAAAAATCATTTTTTCGGTAATCCAGATTTCGTGAAACTGTTTTTTTTTTCACGAAAATCGTTTTTTTTTTGCATTCTGAAAATCGATTTGTCCTTGGAAAAATTAATTTGGAAAGAACGGTCTTCATGAAGCAAAAAACTTTTAAGAAATTTCAATTATTGAAAAAACGGTTTTTGAAAAATAAAAAATGTTTTTCGGGAAAAAAAAATATATTTTGGTATGGTAAAAAAAAAAAAAAAAGGGTTTGGAATAAAATAATTTCAAAGAAAAATCTATTTTTCAGGAAAAAAAATCGGATTTTGGGGGAAAAACGATTATCGGAAAAAATCTGGTTTTGGAAAAAAAAGCGAATTTAAAATAAGTATTTTGTAAAAGTAAATATTTTTTTTTTTTTCTGATTTTAAGTTTGAATTCTAGGTTTATTAATGAAAAATACTAACAAATCTTAGCGGGTAGGATGATATTTTGGTCTAATACAAAGTTTGGAATTAGGAATCATTAGGATTTAAGAGTCGTAGGATTCTTGGTAGCCAAATAAATCAAGGATGTTTTATTCCTACCAAATCCCACTTTTGGGTAAATTCTGTTTTGGCCTCCAATTTGCGATCAACATGACGTTTTTTCCCCTATAATATGCTATAAAATCTCACCTTTTTAGTTCTACATCAAAATCGGATTAGAATATTTAGAAACTATAACAACAAGAAGGGATTGTTCTCCACTTTATTCCTATACTTTTTCCCATCATTATTCATCAATCATAGCCAGGCCTGTGTGGTGGGCAGTGCGGGCCATGCACCTGCATTGGCCCCCCACCACAAGGGGCTCGTCCTAGAGTTGCTGTGTTACATTTTATAAGGACACTACGGTGCTGTTTGTTTTTTCTTTAATGTCTGAATCTGAATTTGCTGAATCTGAAATGTCTGAACTGAATTGGTTGAATCTGAATTGAATGAGTTATTTTGGAAGTTAGATGTTTGTTTTCTAAATCTGAATT
>BEHA01050335.1:243138-266224 GCA_002897215.1 Eschscholzia californica subsp. californica | reverse complement strand
CTAGGTTGTGTGGTGGTGGTGGTGGTGGTGTTGCTAAATAAAATAATGATTGGGAATAGTAAAATTTATGGGGGCATAAATGACATTTAACACATTTCAGCATTGGACATTTGTTTTCAGACTTGGTTTGAAGTCTGAAAAATGTGGACCTCTTTTCAGCTAATTCAGATAATTGACCAAATTCAGACAACATTTCATATTTTTCTTAAATACTAAAAGCAAACATTTGAAATCTGAATTGATCCCAATTCAGATTTCAGATCTGAAAAATTAAAAAAACAAACAGCCCCTACGCCCATATTTTTGACATTAGATTTGGAAAAGCTCAGCCGGGTTAAACATCTAGTTTGCCAGCGTGTGGAACCGGGTTTGAGTCCCACACTACGCAACATTTTTCTTTTCTTTTTCTTAAGAATATTAAGACATTATTTTGAGTTTTCTAAAGAGATTTTAGCTATGTAATTCGATATATTTTTAACATAGTCTTTGCAATTAATGAAGACATTATGACTAACAAATTTTGAACCCTACCATTTTCAAACAAATTAGTGGGAAGATACAAGTCAAAACGCTAAATTCGTACTCCAATAACTTTTTTTGTTTTGAACTGCATTGAAAACTAACATTTTGTGGAAACCTACTAATGAAATGAACTATATTTGGAAAGAATTTAGCTTAACCATATAAAAATTTCATACGTAGTTTGTGCATTCCTCTCTGATCTCTGGTATAGTTAATTATTTTAATTTATGCTTATTTTTCTGGGTAAAAAAACCTATTGATATGCTTTAGTACAAAAAACCCCGACTAAATGTTTGGCACTAGGCCCATAAATTGTCAGCCACGACCCTGATCATAGCAGTAATATGAGCATCTTTAGTAGCAATACGGAAAAAACCCACAAGAAGAGATTATTAAGTGAAGAATTCTATTTACCCGAAATTTTGGGTTTTTAGTTTATCTTCTCTATCAAAATCTTCCACAAATAAATCTATTATTTTTTTAGGGTCCATGGGTATAAGGCTCAAAATAATGTTCAAAGAGGGTTTAGGGTCCAATCTTCCCAAAAAATGGATTTTTAGTCCTTTTGCAATTTCGACATAAAGACCCTTACTATATAAAACCAAATCTCGTCCATATCCCCGTAAAGATTTCGCGTTTTTTTTATTGGGATTGGACCAAAATTGAAACGGCAATTTTGTTGCGTGATCTGGGGATTAAATAGGAAATAACGGATTTCCAAATCAACTTTCTCCCTCTTATTTACAGATTTGGAAACCAAATCGATTTTCTCTCTCTTACTATGTAATTTTTTTCCGATTTAAATCAATTTTCTCTCACTTAACTTTCAGATTTGGGGTGATTTTCGGGTTAATAGAAAAAACGTGATTTTCGGGTTAATAGAAAAAACGTATATATCACTTTCTCTCACTTAACTTTCAGATTCGGAAAGAGTATATTTTTCTTGGATCAATTTAGCGTGATTTGGGGGTTGATAAACATAACGTATATATCACTTTCTCTCATTTAATTTTCGTTTTTACTAATACATAACCAAACATCCCTTACAAATTATGAAACATGTTCATAAATTATGCACAATTTACGAACATTACAACAACATTTGTTTTCGTTTTTACTCATACATAACCACACATCAAATATAAATTATGAAACAAGTTTGTAAATTATGTGTTATTTATTACGAGGAAATCATCATTTATAATGTATACAACGTAATTTATCTAATATTTCACATTATTTGTACCAGAACTTAATGTTTTTTACACAAGTACACTGTAGTATCTTCTCAACTATCGAACTTAATGTTTTTTACACAAGTACACTGTAGTATCTGAGTTATTCAACAAACGGCAATTACACGCTTTAAATCATTCTTGACAGACGAACTGAATCTTCTCTGATGGAAATCGAAACAACTGGCCAACTTCAGTAAATATTTTATCCCAACCATCAGATTTTAGTTTCGTAGTCTTACTTAGGTTGGATGATTCTGTAGGAAATTCCACCAGTTACAACAAAACTACAAAAAGAAAAACATATACATTAGTCAACAAAACATATAATTTACTAGAAACGACATATATAATACAGTAAATTATGTATAATGTTTTATAAAATTCATCATGTGTTGGAGACAATAGAACTTTAGTTAGAATAACAAGGCTACTGTTATGTAAAAAAAAATGGTAGCCAATACGTGGACAAACAAACTTCTTATGCGGACAACTGAAATTGGGTGTACAAACAATCGATGAAGGGACAAATGAAGTTCATATACGGACAACCGACTAATAAACCTCCTTTGGTAGAACTTTTTTATTCTTGTTGGTAATCGTAGATGCAGTTTTCACAATGGCCCTTTCATGAAGATCATGAAGATTAACTGGTGGATGAAGACAAAATTAAAAATAAAACACCATCTGTTTCTCCTCTTCTCTTCATCCTACAACAAGAAACTTAGTGAACACTTGTGATTTAAGAGTTGGGGAACATATCCCTTTTGGCTACAATCTGTTTTTGATTGATTAACGGACATGCCGATGCAATATTTTTGTTTCCCCTTATGGTTCATCAACCGCAAATAGTGACTCCATTCTTTAACCTCCAACTAGATGATACTTAAACAATAGAGAGAGATAGGGAAGATAATGAGATTCCGACCGCCAAAGACTGACACAAAGAGAACTGAGCACACACCAACAACTGTAAACCCTTATGACAATTTCTTGAGTGAACCTTAACTCTTCTGTCAATCTCTAAACAAAGGAGAAACAATCAGATTTCAACAACACAAACACCCCATTATATAGAAAACTCTCTCTATCTCTTCTAACTAATCTTTTCAAGAAAAAAATAGGTGCCAGGAGTAGGAAACATAATGATTTATGTATGAGGGGGAGATTTTATTTCACCCTGTCAATGACTATTGAGTTGTAGATTAACCATTGTTTTACAATAGTACATTCTTAGAGAGAGAAATGATGCAGCCAAAGACTAAGATGATGAAGGAAAATATTATTTTTACACCCATTATTGTTGTCCACGTAATACTTGTGTTTATCCATATATTGGCCACCAAAAAAATATATGTAAAGTGTAATAAATTACATATAATTTTTGGAACATTACACACTTTTTACCTTCTGTTACAAAAAAAATTGTACGGAATCTTCACTGGTTCAAATGTATAAAGCGCAATAAAGTACAAATCATGGTTTGAACAATACACATTGTTTACATTCTGTTACAATAACATTGTACGAAATTTTCTCTGGTTAAAATGTGTCATGTTCAATAAAGTACACATAATTTCGTATAAATTACACATTGTTTACATTCTGATACAAAAAACGTACGAAATCTTCTCTAGATCAGAAATGGTATCGTTACCGGATCTGATATCAAGAAATGTTCTAAACATCAAGATCTGTAACCTTAATCTAATGAAAAATAAAATAATACATGGATACAAAAATAACATAATCGAAGATAATGAATTAGTAAACAAGGACTTAACATTAACATCATAAATCGGTTATGAAGATCTTAGAGAGAGAAAATCATGAATAATGACGAATATTTGAAAAGAAGATACAGAGATGAAATCTATTATAATGAAAATCATAAATATCTTTAAAGATGATGATGAACAACATTAAAAAGAAAGATTAAACTTGTTACTTTAACCTCATAAGCAACTGTAGATCTTAACAAAGGTACGAACCTGAATCTTTGATGATGGAAATCGAAATAAACAATGGAGTTTTCAGCTGGTCTAATGAAGATGAAGCAGATTTCGAGACTCAATAATGGAGGTTGAAATAAGGATTCGGTTTTAGAGAGAGAACATTAATGGTTTCCGTTTTAGAAAAGAATGAAGATAAAGTTCCTGTTAATATGATCGTGATTGGAGAGAGAAAGTGAGAGATAAAAATGGAAAACGGATATTTGGGGATTTTTAAGAAAAATCAATTTTTGTTTATATAGAAGGTTAGATTAGGTATTATGGTTTAATATAAATTTTAAGGATTTGTGTTTTCTCCATAGATGGATAGAAATGGACTAGATATCCAATAATACAATCTCTTTATTTTTATACTTCACATACAAGATTTCTTTCTACTTCTGTCGTAAGAGCATCTCCAATGAAAAACTCAAAAAAATATTCTAATTAGCTTATGTGTTGATTCTCAATTGAGATTCTCTTCCCTCTGTGGAATATTTAGTGTCTCTAATTCAAGTCATTTTCCAATGCAACACTCTAAAAAACTCTAATAGTTACACATGTCACACATACGAAAAAGTAGTTGAGAGAGAAACTTTTTCTATTGGCCAAAATCAAATCTGATGACTGGACACTTAAGATTCTTAAAAGAGATCTCAAAAATAGAATTTCTAATTGAGACATCTTAAAATTAAATGCTTCCACATCATATTAAGATCTTAATTGAGTTTTGCAATGGACAAATTTTTTCTTAAAAAAACTCTAAAATTCTAAGTGTCACTTAAGATTTTAAGATTGAATCTTGCATTGGAAATGCTCTAAACGAACAAATCAATTCTTCTTCTTTGGAATCTTTGTCAGATCAAAGAACAGATATGCCAACTAGTAAAAGAATAAAATCAAACGAAAAAAAATCATATATAGGTTAAGCACACAATCAATTCTTGCAGCTCTCTAATTAGGGTTAAAACCCTCTAAGAAAACCAGGCCAAAAGTATAAATCATCGATCCTTTTCTACGCTGCCTTCTCTTACATTGAAGTCATCTGGGAAAACCACTAACCAAGAAGATCAACTGCGTCATCATTTGGATCATGTTCAGGAAACTCTTCGTAACATCTACACTTTTTCAATCATAAAGTCTACGCATGGTCCAACTGATGATGTAGCACACTTGTATCTGACAATTTTTCTTTCTGGAAAAAAAAATCTATTATGATTATAAGTTTATAACATAAATATTTTTGCAGAAGAAACAACACACTCTGACTAGTGAACTAAAGGAACTAGAAATCACAGGACGTGGACATTGTACATAAATTACCGGGCACTTCTATAGGGACCGTGCCAAATGGTTGCAAGCGGTCGGTCATGTCATGGACTCGGGTCAATGACTATTGATCTGAGTTCTCTATAAGCACCTGGTCAACTAACCTGAGTGAAGTTCATCTCCATTGTTCATCAAACTTTCACCAATCATATAGCGCCACCTTCTACAATGATCAAATAAACACAATCGTTACTCACTCTGCTTCCATCGTCGATGAATGGGTTTTCGATATCTATCGTGATTATCAGAACGTATACACAATTTGCTCGTCAGTCTTGATGTTGAATGGCATTAAAACAATAAATTCTACACAAATAAGGGAGCCATTCTGCAACTCTTTGTTGGTCGTATACGTCTCATATTTCAAATCTTACACGCCGATTACATCCCTAATTCTCTTGTGGAGTTCCTTTGAAACCCTAATATCACTTTTGTTGGGGTTGGATTCAATGGAGATGCTTCAAAACTTTTGAAATCATTAGGTTGGTACAACTGATGATCTTGGTTATTGGGTTGTTGATATTGTGAATATATGTGATTTGAAGAATGCTAGTTTGAAGGGTTTAGTTTTTGGAAAATGACCCTAGGCCCGGCACCAGTCCCGACAGGGGCGGCTCTGGACCAAAGCGGCCGCTTTGGGCCCAGGATTTTGAAGGCCCCAAAATCAACAATACTTGATATAGTACATGTTAGCCTAACATTTTAGATTGAACCCAAAGCGGTGGAACGGCTAAATGCCTTGCTAATGACCTAGATGACTTAGGATCGAGCAGTGAGCACGATTATCCACAAACCCTAACTCTTTTGTTAATTTTGTATTTTGCCTCTTTCTTTCTTCTTCTTATAATCACACATATAATATTTAAGTTTCCTGTGTTAAAAAATATTTGAGTTTCCATTGTTTGTCATTTTCTTTTGTTGAGCTTTGTCATTTTGTTTATGTAAGGCAAGAATGATTCTAATCTCATCAAATTTATATTTTTCTGGTACTTTGTCTGTTCTTTTTTTATTTTGTCTGTTTTTTTTTTCTTATAATCACGTATACATTATTTAGATTTTCATTTTGTTTATATAACGTAAAGCATGATTCTAATCTCATTAATTCGATCTAAAATCAATTATTCATTGCACTTGTGTACAATATTTACTCTTCTAGTAGCATTTTGTGGACTTCCACTTCTATGCACTATAACTTAGTAAAACTTTATTCGCAAATAATAGGGATCGAGACAAAAATGGAAAAAAGAAAACAACAAAATGAGAAGTTGAAGGATTCCCCCAACATTTAGATCAATTTATTGCTTGCAGATATAATTCAACTAAATGACTGCGTTTTTGTTATAATTTGTTAGAAACAATCTTACAGTCGTAAAGAAAAAAAACATTTTTTTTTTCTTAGCCAAATAGGGTCCCAACTCTATAGTCCGTTTTAGGCTTCTTATAAGATAGGGTCGGCCTGATTCCCGACCGAATCCCGACGGGCTGACGTGTCGGGCCATGATCTAGTGAGAAGTGAAAAAGTTTCTCTCTCTAGATCCTGGCCCGACATGTCAGTCCGTCGGGATTGGGTCAGGACTGGTGTCGTGCATACCAGCTTTTAATCTTGTTGGAGTTCAATTAGAGAAGCGTAAAAGAGTTACTATGAGTAGATGCCATTCTCCTTACTGGAATTACGATCAGATTACTTATGCTTGCATTGATGCTTATGTTTCATTTAAGATGGCTAGGGTTTTGATGAATATGTAGTTGGTTAACTGAGGTTTCACTTAGGGTTTATATAAATATCAGTCTATAGTTAAGGTTCTTAGTTTGATTGTTGTTAGGGTTTTTGTGAGAAGGGTGAAGTTACTTCTGTCTCCTATTTTGCTTGTAACAACTTGGTGGTATACATATGCAGTTGGTTTATAACTTCTGATATATGACCTTTGAATTGCTATCTTCGAAAAAAAGAAAAAAAAAAAGTAAGTAGGCATTAAGGGTCCTTTGGACCGGCATTAATGGTATAGCCGGGTGCTTACAGATTGGCCGGCACTAATAGAGAAATAGATGTTGGGCCCAGTGCTTATAGAATAGTCCGTTTACAGCCATTTGACCCGATACCTTTAGAAGCGTCCTTATTTTTATGCTTCCCTGTTATTGATCTTCATGATCTTCCTGTAAAATAAGAAATAAAACATCATCCACCAAATCAAGCCATCCCGCGCTCCCGAAACTCTAGGATCAACTGAAGACGTTACTTCTTCGTACGGCAGTAAATAAATGGTCGGTGGAGGCGGCGCGCACCCATTCGCAGGGCGAGCGCAATAGCGCATAACACCTACATATGCAGGCCCTAAAGCATTTTTTTTTGGTTACTCTGGATTGTTGGCCAGTTCTGTTTTTGCAAAATGGATGGTTTCTTCAAATGGAGTAAAAACCGGCATAATTTGAAGAATGGTCCATTGTTGGATTTAGCATTGCTTGGTGGTTTTTCTTTTCCTGGGACCTGGTTGGACCACACAGACCCCTTAGCCAGCAATTTATTTGATGTCCTCAGACCAACAATAGGCCAACACACATTCTCGATTTCCCTTTGGTAAATTTAATCAGCACAACGTGATCGATCATTTTAAAATGGTAGTACATCGGCAGACAACTCCCACTTCCATAAGAAGTTTTTGAAACTTTAAACTCTGCAGCATACCTATTTACAAATTTGTCAAGTCTGGGCCTATTTTGCGGAGGTCCTTCCTCCACTCCAGTCTAAGGGTTATTCACATGCCTGGTTATATACACAAAACACTAAACACACAAATAAGTGCGAGAGAGAGAGAGAGAAGTTGTAAACTATGGGGCTATTTTGGGCAGATACATGTTACATGCTCATCGTAAGTAAACTCATTCCAAATTTCAGTAGAGAGAGAGAGAGAGAGAGGAAGAGATATTTCAGCACTTCACATACAACATTCATTACTATCCCTTGAACAAACCCCTTTCAAATTTTAACTATTTCTGTTGTTGAAACAGAAGAGACCAGCATTAACGAAAACATCCACTTTACCAACACGAGAGTGTTATGCACCTCTTCTTTCAAGCTCAGACACAGTAAACTCCAATTGCTTCGAGACTTCTCTGCAAACAAACTCTACTACTTCCGATGCCTTCGCTTCTGTTCAGCTCTCAACCTCTTCTCATCATCCCACTCTCTTTCATAATTTCTGAATTAAGATGGTCAAGGATCTGCAGTACACATATGCTTTCCCAATGAACAAGAAACGAGAAATTTGAATAATAAAGTATTATCAGTCTAAAACATCACTGAATAGAAAACTGAAATCAAAAATTAACAATGAATAGAAAACTCTAAAAATAAAATAATAAAATAAATAGAAAACTCTAAAAATGAAATCAAAATTCGTGGATGTATACATATATATTTATATGGAGTATTCAGCCTCCAAGAATAAGAAAAACGAAAGAGAGAAAATGAAAATTCAAAATCATGGACTAATGATTATCAGACACTATAGACTTCAAAAAGGTTTCTACATTATATTTGAGGATACTGGTCGTTCTCACGACGGGTTATCTTGTTCGCAGCTTCCTTACCATGCATCCTTGGCATAGGATCCTCCAAATAAGCTGCCCGCTGACTTAAAGGTCCCTTTCTATCACCCCTTTCTCTCCCATCGTATGCCTGTGGCATACTACCAACAGCAAGTGAAGGGGATGGTAAGATTCCCATTGAGTACTCGTTAACATCTGATGATAAGTGATCTCTCTTAAGTTTTCGCCTTTTCGTCGCTGCATTAGGGTCTAAATCCTCCTTTATAATGTTCATTTTGTCCCTCTCGTCCACCTTGATACAAACATTAGAGCAAGAACTTAGAACTGAATCAATATATCTTCTTTTTTTTACAAGACAATCACCACCAAATGATCAAGTAAACACCTAATTATGATGGAAAAAAGGGCCAAATGTACCTTTATTGATGGACCATCTCGTTCATCGCGCTTCCTTTCTCGGAAATCATCTTCTCTTCTACGTTTTGCATCATCTTGTGAAGTTAAGTAACTCTCCTCAGAGCGTCTCCTTTCTTTTTCTTCATGACGAGGAGAAAGCCTTTGCATGTGTCGGTTATTACTGACCCTTCTATCAGCGTCCTCGTCTCTCCGACTACCACTAAATGACTGAAGAACCATATTAGGAGGTAGAGGTGGTGGTGGAGGCAAACTTTGCCTGTGAAAACGTTCATCAAGATGAGACTTTTCTGAAGGTGACTCACTGTAATGAAGTTTGCTTCTGTCGTCTCTATTTCTCTCATCCTTAGTTTTTTCTATCCGGTCAAAACTCCTGTCAGGGCCTCTTTCAACTGATCGCTCTCTTCCATATCTTTCAATTGATCTACCCCTTGACCTCTCACTTACAATATCTTCGCCACCTGATCTGTCAGGTCTTTCCAGTCTTTCTCTATGGTCCCTGTCATATCTTTCACTAACTTTATCTTTTGGTTTTTCTAATAGCTTTTCTGTGGCCCTAGAAAAAGTCTGGTCATCAGCAATTTTCTCATTATCAGAATGAGGAACCCGAGCATCCATAAACCTTTCTCGGTCAGAAAATCGAACTTCACCTTCTCCATCCTTCATTTCATTCTCTTTCCTTCGCTTGCTCGTTCTATCCAGTTCTTCAGGAGTGGCCCTCTTATGTTGTTTCTCCATAGACTTTAAATCATCGGCAAGAGACAAATGAGCAGTTCGCGAGGACAGTTGCCTTGGTAATTCAGAAGCCTCAGCATCATCTATAACTTTCCCACCAGAAACCTTGGAGTCCGAGGGCCTAACAACCCCACCCTCTACCTTCGGTAAACTACCATGCACATCCATCGATGTTCTTGCAGATGCAGTTGACCCTTTAGAAAAGGATGGCATTGTGTTACCACTTCCTGGAGCTATGGAAGATGACGTTCCTCCACTTTGCCTACCATCTGCTGGATTTGCTGAGAAATCTCTTTCAGCACCTCTTGGGGCTGATTTGACAGATTTATTGTCATCTTTAACTAAATCATGTTTTGCCTGTTTTACAAGAGAACCAGCAACCATTGACCGTCTCATTGGAGCCTTTAACTGCAATATTGCACACGAAGTTAGAAGTAACGGAACAAAAGGCAACTTCTGGTTTATGATGTGTTACGAGTACTCAAGCACTCATAAAGCAGGAATACACAATCAGTAAGAAAACAATTACAACAAAGATTAAAAGCTGCCGAATACGAGAATTTTTTTTTCTACGATTTGGTCTTACCACAATGAATTTGTTTAATGGTCTAAACCTACAGAGGTGTATACTCTAGTACCCATGCACCCTATAATATTTCGGTTGCAACTTGTATCATAACTTTCATAGATCACTATATCAGTAATTTTCCTATATTTATCTGAAACAACTCAGCACCTCAGAGTGTCAATTAGCCAAACCATTAGAATCAAATGAGCAGTACAAACACATTAATCTAAAAAATATAATATCAACTCATCCAGAAAATCAAAACTCATAATAGCAAGGAATGAAGGTTTAAATTTCGGTCGGCCCAAAAATGGAAATGATTCGATCATTTTAGAAATTTTACAAATCTAGGGAAATGATAGAAATACGATGCAATAGTATATAACAAGACTTTTCAACCATTATTGAATAAAAATTAAAAAAAGATGTTATTCTATATATTTTACTAAACAGTTACAAATAGTTGCTAGACGTGGGCAAACATGACCGAAATATTTTTCCTCCTTTGTGCAGCCTAACTTTCTCTTTCTAGGGTTTCAACCATCTCAAATGTTCTCATTTAAGATGCAGTTTTCTTGGAGTACTGAAAAAGAAAATAAATCGAAAAGAAACTTTGAAGAAATCCACCGGTAAATGAGGAAAAGATGACCATCTGTTTGTTTGTTAGGTTGCGGAATATTCGAAATCTTCAACGAGATGTCGTTGAATTTTAGTGGAAATCCTGCATGACATTTCCGTAGGTAATTTTTCGTATACCTAATTTGGAAAACCGAAAATATAGCCCTGTCCACAGATAGTTGTCGATTTGTCATTCCATGCATAATAGGAGCCCATATTAACAGAAAATAATGGAAAAGGAAAACAGAACTTCGACCAATATTGTACTGATACGCACTATCTAAAGAGCAAGTCATATAATTATCTAAATGCAATCATCAAAACCTCCACACCTGCAGTTCTGATATTGAAAGCTTCCAGCCATATCATTTGATATTCAAAATATACATGATTGGTGATGAAATGTGCCCAATCAGAGTAAGCATTACGCAGGCATAGTCTTAACTAGTAAGAGACGTTAATGTCCAGGCAGTGATGCTAACTGATATTATAGACTTTGGACCTTTGCTAATTAGGTGATAGTGTAGTGTTACGATATAGTGTATTACTCCGGTTCTTTAACTTTTCTGGATTAAGTTTTGGCTAATAATGCATGTAAGCCTTTTATTAACTAGATATATAATAAATATTTCATACCACCATTAAGACAACTACAAGGAAAGAAGGCAGTATCTTACAACTAACAAGTCAATGTCATACCTCAGATTCCAATGTCTTCTGACCAACTCTACCCACGTTCTCATCAAGTGAAGATTTGGCAGATTCATCTGTATGCTTTTGAGATTCTGTTGGCCTACTTGTTCCAGATTGTAAGGCAACTGTCGACATGCTTGATTGTACATCCTGTCCATTTGTTATTGTGCTACCTTTTAACTTTGGTTCTCCTGTATCAGATTTCAACTGGGTCATGCTTTCTGTTCGTTCCAGGCGGCCATCTGCAGTCCTCATTCGAAATGTCTGGTCCTTGGCAGAAATTCCATAATCTACAAGCTGGCTTGCAGGACTGACATTCTTTGATCCAGAAAGCTCCATTTGAGAAGCATTAAGGGCGGCAGAACCATTCGGGACAGCACCACCTAACGATTTTGAAGCAGGTAAATTTGCAGGTTTTACATCAACATAGCCCATACCGAATTCTTCATCTGTAACCCAGGAACTCTGCAGTTTAATAGAAAAGGCAGAGTGACATAAGTTGCTGAATACCGGAGAATAGATAGTGCAAATTGATCGAAATAAGCTAACTATCACTATACACCACACTGACATAAAGTTAATTAACTTAGGTTTACATGGATAAATGATAACATAAACCCACTGAGACTTATGAACTTGCAAGCCAAGATACATATTAGCCTTGGGAGTTGGGGCTCTACTTGATAGATAAATCAAATCAAATGGAAAGTTCAAACCTCCTAAAATTACTTACTGTCAACGAAAACTAACACACTAATCCTAATGTAACTTCGAAGCTAATAAAAATGAAAGCACTTCAGCAAAATTACAAACATAAATGTTTTTAATTCTTCATAGATCACTCTGCATCAGTATTAATAGCTAGTACTGCTTAGAAAGAAGCTGAGATTAAAAAAACACATGAGAAATCTCGAGTATATATCAATAACAATTGGTAATAGGCTGGTGTACCAAGTAATTACATACATAACGGTTACCTTACGAGCAGCCAAAGCTGCAGCGACACCTGTCGCCAATACCTTGAGATCCTCTCTCTCATCTCCTTTAATTTTACTTACCTGAAGGTGAAATGACAATGAAAAGCGACAATAAATGTCAGAGAAAGCACACCAAAACAAGAAGAGATAATAAAGGAGGGTATATTTACCCGTTTTTCTAAGTTAATCCCAGTTTTTCGAGTAACTGGAAAAACACTTGAAATTTTTGTCAACATAATAAGGGCATTCCGTATTTCCATGTACTCGTTTGATTCCAAGCACTGTATGAGTAATCGTGTAATTCTTCCACTCCATTTCCAGTGAACCTAATAGGAAATAGAACGACAAATGAGTAGCTAATATTTTACCTACTATAATGGTAAGACCTTAAAATAATAAGAATGCATTAAAATAACATTCCACAGATATTTTGTGCAGCTATAAACAGTTACATTTATATAAATAAAAGGTGTACAGTAAGAGAGCGACTCCTAAACGAATAAAAGAAGTATAGCGCTTAAACTTCAAAAATAATCATTTGCAACCCGAACTCAAATAAATCTTCTAGTCACTAAGAAGATTTGAAGTGTTAGACCAACGCAACGACTTAAAATGTTTACAGAATTGGTTGAGAAGTATGATTAGAGGCACGCCTCAAGGCAGTTCAATAGTTTTCACTTCAAAGCGTACATTGGTACAACCTAAGGCTCACCGCGGTGTACGGAATTCAGTTGTAAGGCGGAAAGCCATGAGGCATATATACCTCACTTATTAGAGAGAATATAAAAGAAGATATTTGAAGTATTAGATTTTATTTTTGGGTTTTTTGGGCTTACCCCCTCGTCACTAATTGGTACTTCATAGTTGATACCCCTCTCAATGACGGGTAATTGAGTTTCCCTCCTTCGATTTACTATTTTTGACAAAAACACGAAGGTTGTGTTTGGCACAAGGAATGAAATTTCGGTTTCGGTGGAAATTTTGGTCGGTCTAAAAGTGGAAACGTTTCGTAGAAATGTTTCGGTCAGTGTGGAAATCTTACAAATCTACAGAAATGATAGAAATATGATGCAATTACGTATAACAAGATTATTAAACTATAATGAAGCATAAAAATGATGTTTAACACTATCTATTAGTTTGAGGAGTATTAACAATTACCCTGTTACTTCCGAGGGTAAATTGAATAACATTTTTTGCTATGACACCCAAGGAATGAAAATCGACATATTTCGGTCGAAATTGACGAAATATGTCGGTTTTTCAACTTATAGACACGAAAAGGCACTTACAAAAATTTCGTGCAGATTTTCGGTCGAAATCTGGCGAAATTTCGCTTAAAGTTTCGAAATATTCGAATACACAGTCTCAGACACCATCTAATTGAAAAAATAAGCATACCTTCTTCATTACTTGTTCCAGTTTTGGTTGATTTCTACAAGTTTTCTTCTTGATTTCTTTTCTAATTGGTTATTTATCATTTTGACAACCAAAACCCTAAGGAGTTTTTGTTCAACTTGAGAAGGTTTGAGGTTTTGGGAACCCCTAGAGAGAGAAAGTAGGTGCGGCAAGAAGAAGAAGGAAGATACTGATTCGCTGAAAAAACCCTAATTCATTTAGGGTTTATTTTGGGAAGTTTTAAATACACCCCATATTATTGCGGTAGGCGCCCCATAAACAAAATCTTTCCAAACTTTCGGCTTTGAGAGGGTGCCTAGCGCAGTAATATGAGGCGCCTATAGAGCTTTCATGGGATTGTTTTGTAGTATACGTAATATCTTAGTTTAGTCATTTACCCCCTGATGTACCAATTCAAATTTAAAGCTACTTAAATTACCCCTAAACTAATTGTGTAATTGAAAATACTCCCCAAACTAACAGGTTTCACTACATATTATTAAATGAACCATTATCCAAGTGATGATTACATCTTTTTATGCTTAATAACGGTTAAAGAGAGTTGTAATGAACAATTGCATCATATTTCTATCGTTTTCGCAAAATTGTAAAATTTCCACACAGACCGAAATGTGTCCACTTTTCGACCGACCGAAATTTCCACCGAAACCGAAATTTCATTCCTTGATGACACCCAAAAGATAACATTCTTACTGATAATAGTTAAGAGTTAACAAACTATGTTAGTTTGAGAAGTTATTGTCAATTACACAGTTATATCAGGGGTGTTACTAAGATAAAATCAATTTAGGCAGTTACATTAAAGCCTAAATCATTCAAATAGATTTAAAAATTATTAAAATGTACTGTAAAAATCAAGAGAGATCTAAGAGCAAAGAAGATGAAAAAGACGAAGGAAGGGGATATGTTTCTAGTATTAGTTTCTCCGGGTTTTTTGCTAGATTTCTACTATGTCGGTCGAAATTTTCATCATGTCGGTGGAAATTTCGATATTTCCAACAATTTCGGTGGAAATTTCGATCATGTCGATGGAAACTATGCAGGAAATAGTTGTAAGTGTTATTTCGTGCACTTACTCTCATTTTAGGAAATTTCGGGAAGTTTCATTTCGGTGAAATTTCGGGAAGTTTTGGTGAAATTTCGGGAAGTTTCATTTTGGTGAAATTTCGGGAAGAATAATTGCTCTTTGTAGTCACAGTTATTTCACGTGAAATAACTGTGAACAAAGAGCAATTATTCTTCAACACGAAATAACTACGACTACAAAGAGCAATTATTCTTCAATATAATTCCTGGTAGTTATTCCACCTTAATTTATTGTTTGATTTGGTCGGAAATATGATCAGTGAAGATTGATTTTGTTTGTATATTATTTAATTCATAATTTTATTATCACATGTCAAACATGTCCTTAGTAGTTCTGGCAAAAAATCAATTACTAATCAGTGTTGAGGGGTAAGCTCAACAAACCCTTTATATTTTTAGTATTTATATGATTATGTTTTCACCATTTGGAGTTTATGCAACGCTAAAGGCACTGACAAAATTACCGTTTGTTTAAAGCTTAAATTTTATAACATTGTAGAAAGTAACAAAAAAAAAAGAATTATGTCATGTTTATTTCTACTCAAGTGACATGAAAATTTTTCTTTTCAAAAGTGACTCACACTTTAGCCATAATCAAACCAGTTGTCTGACCTGGTTTGATTACGGCTAAAGGAGTAGTCACCCGAACCTCTTCTTCTGCTATTCTTTGCTTTTTCTTTGACTACGGCTATTATATGGGAAACAAACACTAGGAGAAATCTTAATGATTGGGAAATTCAATAATATGAGGAAATAATGGAAACTCTTCAAGATGTTTGGCTTTCGGAGCAACCCAACAAGAGGGTATGGAGATCAAATGCTCATGACAAACTAAGTCTAAGGAAGTGTTATAACCTGTTAGAGCAAGATACGCAGATTTTAGACCCTCTCCACATCAGAATTCTTAGGAGGAGAGCTATCCCCCCTAGGGTCGGCTTCCTAGGATGGACCATGTTTCTTAACTGTAGATTCTTTGCAAAGGAAATGCTTCTCTCTTGCTAACAGGTGTGCTCTGTGCAGAGTTCGGGAGAAAGTATAAACCATCTTTTTTAACTTGCCCAACAGCAAGCAGCATATGGAGCTACTTTGTTGCCTCATTAAAGAGCCAATGGTGCAGACCAAACACCATAACTCAAATACTAGAGCAACGGGAGGGCCTCTACAAAAAGAAGAATAAAAAGGAAATATGGGACCTGGTCCCTATGGCAATCATATGGAACTTATGGAGGACAGAAACAAGATCTTCAAGGATATGAGCTTAGCTAGCAACCTAGATGCGGAAGATGATAAAGGAACTATCTACTCTTGGATAAAAAATATAGCTCCCTTCAGGCACACATCATATGTAGACATAGTTGTATATTGGGAGACGTGGATACGTGAGGAATCCAATGTCCTAACCCTCTCCTTTTTGTAAATTTGTTTTCGTTTCAATATATTAATTCAAAGTTTCAAAAAAAAAAAGTGACTTACACTGGAGGCCTCAAGGCATCGCATTTTCAGAGCAAACCGCCTTTAGGCGGAAAACAAAGACAGTGGGTACATATAAAGGCAACCAGGCTTAAGCTTAACCAAATGAAACCTTTTTTACTAAAAACCCAGTTTAATTACTTGATGTGAACCAAAGTTTTTATTTTGTTTCTTTCCTTTGTTTCAATCATGATTCAAGGGATAAGTTGCTGTTTTTTTCCTATTACATTTGGGTTCTTTTATGACTACCAATCAATATACTAAGATTTAGTCCTTCGAGTTTCCTAGATTGAAGTCAAAGATCTAACTGAAAATCGAAAGAAGTAGGGAAAGTCCCTCCTTTCATGCATAGGCTTTAGTGGATTTATTATAAAAGTAGAGTCTTTTGAGAGTTCTACATTTAGAGAACGAAGAACTAGAGTGTTTTGTACAATTTGTACGAAGACTTGAATTAATAAACTTTATACTGAACACTTATTTGATTGGATTTGTGGAAGTTCCCTCTCTAAGTAGGGTTTAGTTGAATTACTTTAAAAGGTAGAGTTTTCCTGGAGTTTTTTATATAAAGAAAGAAGAATTACAGAGAATTTTACAGAATTTTAATAGATGTTAACGATGTATTAAATTTTAGTGATCATTCATTTGATTTTGGTTGGAAGAAATAGAAACAATTACTATGTGTGAACCTCCATATAGGACTTCCACATACGTGTTTACATCATTAGTTACTGACTTTTAAGCTTATCTAGAGGTCTGTGAATATTTATCCCTATTTTCAAGCTACAATATGTCATATCTCCTGTCGTTTGCAAGTGTCCTGAAACATGTGTTCAAGCGACCTTTAGAGGTCAAGGCAGTATGTTAAGAAGGGCTCTCGCTTTGTTGAGATTCCCCTGGTTGACACTTTTGAGTGCCTAAAACACATCAGTAAGCATCTGCGGGCCTAATTGCAGTTGTTATAGTGGAAACAAAAGAATGTATATCCTTGCTTGTTAATTATTTTTTGTTTTAATTGTTATTTATGTAGAAAGCAAGTAACTCACTCTGATAAACTGGCAATAAGTAACACGCTGACTGTTAGGGTATCTGTAGTAGACAGCAAATCCTGGCATGTTTCCGCACTCGCTTTCATATATGGATTCGTCACTCTGAAACAGAAAGCCACAGATCTATCAGAATAAGTAGTTGTATTTACAAGTGCGACTTCTCATCCTTAACATTGTCACCAGATGATAAAGAAGCATAAAACAAGACTTCATTGTACACAGAACATGCAGACACAGAATTGTAGTGAAATATACTAACCTTCCAATGGTAAGCCATCTTTAAAGTCTCGTATAAGAATCTCCCCAATCTACCTGCTTCGTATTCAGTGCAGCAGCATATCATTGGTTGCAAGGTCTTGCATATAAGGACATCAATATGATTGACAGTGTTAAAAAAAGGGGTGCCAAGAGAATGCAAAGTGTGCACAAACTTGGCACAATATACAGCATCCGGCATGCTGAAAATACAGCGGGGAAATATACAGCGCTGAAGAAACTCCATGTTAATCTTTAAAGTGTCTGGGCATGAGCTCAACCACTTGTCCTTTTCACGAGCAAGCCGCTCGCGCACAGATGAAACATGTTCCTCGTGCTTGTGGTATTCACCACTCAAACGATCAAGTGACTCTTGGATCCTTTCCTTATCCTTTTTCCTTTTGGTGATTGCTGAACTTGAATTATCAGAAAGCTCTTCCAATGCTTTAATAGCAGAATGCTGCTTCACAATCTCCGAGTCATAACGACTTTTAGGAACATAGAGATCATAGAGTGTGAGACCCCAAAATGTGGCATACAGATCAGGAGATAGGCTATTCCAGGCTTTTAGAGGCAACATTGTTTGTACCGTATCAAGAAGATATGACCACCTATAAGGAATGACAGAGAGTTCGGTATTAGAGTTCACTTCTTATCTAACTATGTTAGATTAAATAAGAAAATTGATAGTGAAATATTTATTTAAAAATTTAAGAATAAGTGAAATGACAGAAAAGAGTGATACGTGATAGGCTTTCGAGAAGCTCCAAGATCCAGAATCAGCTTGGTAGATGACATTGAGGATTCTGACTCCTGCCCATGTGAACTATTTGTCTCTTCGATATTATTACATGGCCAGAACTTGTCAGAGCCACTTGAGCATTTGAAGAGCCTCATCACAGGCCGATATATTAAAAAGGCCACCTGAGTAAGCAAAAGGTACTGTCAGAGTAAATACTGTCATATCATAGGGAAACCGAATTGTTTCACCTAGATACTAGTAATGTTTGAGCCTAGACATGGTCTGTTTTCATAAAGTGAAGTTTACAGTCTAGAATGCACCAAGGCATAAGCCTTGTTTAAGGCACAAAATCTTATCAACAATTTACAGAATAGGAATAAAGAGTAGAGGATAGGTAGTTTGATATTAACAAAGATATAGACAAGCAAGATAGGCAACAAGTACTAAGTAGTTAACAAACAAAATCCAAGCGCTCCAAAACTCAAAGTTTTTGTAAGTTAGATCTAAGATAAAGTAGAAAAGAAATTAGAAAGGGGGTACAGGAATAATTGAAAAAGGCAATATCTGATTTGTTATAAATGGAAATGCCTACACAGTTTAGACTTAATATAGCAAGTAAACTTTTTTTAGCCACCTCAATGCAAGTAGTGAAGCGGACATGAAAACATGTGCAGATGCTGCATTTTAAAGCATTGTATCAGGTGATACCAAGGCACTAGCATCGATACATAAAGTGAGAAATGACATTAAGGTGAGTCTCAGCCTACGCCTCAACCGCCTTTCAAAACATATATATTGAATTCACAGAGGGTACATCCTAGTAAAGTTGTTTAATTGTTTGGTTTAAAACAAGAATACAAGTCATCTAATTTAGGTTTAACCACATACGTTACGAAGGGCTCCTGCCATGTCCAGACAATACCTATCTTTAGTTTTCTCCAAGTGAGAAGCCATAATGGATTCTTAACCAGATGGCAGATAGAATAGAACTTCTACCCTTTCAAGTCTTGACGGGTTCAGTTGATATAGATACTACTACAGAACATTTTTATATATAAGATGATCAAAAGCATCGAAGAGGTAGAATTATACAAAAACAAGCATTATGCTATATAAGATGAGCATACCTCTGGGTCAAGGTGGTACTTGTGGATAAGATCGTCCAGAGGAGGTATCAGTTGAGCATAAGCAATTGATGGTGAAAGGGCACTAGTGAGAAACTCCACATATTGCAAAAGAGTTCCGTGACATCTATCGAACTGCTCACTGACCATTTTAATGTGTGGCGCATCTGCATTTATGACAACCCTGCAGACCATTGAACAACTGCATGTCATTTTCATTATCTTAGAGTAACCAGCTTGCAATGAAGTAATGTAATTCTAGAAGCAAGCGAGGACTTAAAGTGTATGATCAGCCATGAATCACTCACTAGAGCATGAGTTATATTAAAATGAGATCAACGACCAATTACAAGAAATTTCAGAACCTTCAAACCAGATAACTTACAAAGCACGATGCTGGGCTAGGAGCAACAAAAGGGGAATTGCCAACTTCGGTTCATCTTTTGGTAGCAATGAGTCCTTTAGCCTATTAATAGACCTAATCAATGCCTGCATGAGAATTTTCATAGTATGAGTAAATTTGATGTCATATCAAGCTATAGGACATACTAAAAAAAATATATAACCCATCCTAGTGTTATATATATAAACACACATGTATATATATATATATATATATATATATATATATCCAATACAGTACAACCATTTCATAAAAAAAGACCCCTTCAAGGAAGCTTTAGTTTTCTCAAAATTTGCAAGGTTAGAATTGGATTCGATTAATTTGACTGTCCAGGACTTTACACCTCTCTTTAACATCACCGAATAACTAGTTTTCCAGACTCTAAGAAATGGTAGAAGAGTAGGGTCCAATGATTCAAAGTCCCCAACAAGTTTGTACGGATACTCCTGCCTGCGCAAATTGCTGGAGTGAAACTAGTAAGGAACAGAGTTATGCATTAACATAGTGACAATAACCTTGTTAGTCCTCGCCATCCCAAATGCAGTAGCCTGATAACGTAAAGTTTCACTTCCTGCCATTGCGTCCAGTTGTTCCTCTGTCATGTTCTCTGTATACTGAACATTTGCCATTTGTTGTATAAGCTCCTGCAACATTCACATGGTCTATAAACAAGATAACCAGAGCATATAGTTCAGGGCACACGAATAATACTCTCAACAGACAATACCTGCAAGAGAACAAGCTCAATACCCTCCTCCTTTTTCAACTGATTAACAAGGTACTGAAAAAGACCTCTTAACTCCATGGAAGGGTATTTCTTACACCTACAGGATAACAATAGCCTCAGCTCAATAAACATATTCAGCAATTACAAAAACTTGAAACTTCTTGCTTTAATGGTTTCATTATTTTTTCTTAGTTCAGTAGTTTTGTTGGTATTATTGTATTTTTCAGACGCGCTATATTGTCAATGAACTCCAAAACTGCTAAAGCAAAACCAAAGCATACAGGCAAGCAATTCCCAACCATCTCTATTACCAAAAACTTGAAACTATAAATTTGAAACTTCTTGGTTTCATTATTTTTTCTTAGTTCAGTAGTTACGTTGGTATTATTTTATTTTTCAGATGCGCTATATTTGTCAATAAACTCCAAAACTGCTAAAGCAGTACCAAATCATACAGGCAAGCAATTCCCAAGCATTTCTATTACCATTCAAAAAATTCCCCTCAATTCCTTCAAAAGAAAATAATAGGAGAACAGACGGACTTTAGGATAGAAAAAATGTCATTATCAGACTGTGAAGAACTTTTGGCATTCCGAAAGCAGAAGCTGTCGTGACTGTTACATTGTTTTACTGCGAAGAATCGGCCTAATCAGGAAGACATAACCCAAAGTTGCTGGAATTCAGATTGCTTAGGTGTGTGGCGTGATATCAAGTAGGTGGTGCACTACCATTTCCTGTACGTCTATGCCAGAGGATTACCCCTATGGTATGCCTTTCGAAGTCACTGTATGTCTTGGACTATTTTACTCCACAGTACCACGCACACGCACGTGATGTCAGTCTAGATGGACAATTAGTCGTACATGGTAACTTTAACGGTGATGAACCTGAATGTAATTTTTGAATGAACGAATTGAATCGGACAGTCAAACAAAATATAATAGCCTTTGTTCGTATGTGTATTATACTGCTGTCCAAGCTTTGCACCTTTAGTGCCAGCCCTAAAATCCATTCTGGACTCCGGAGACTCTCAGCCCAGGAGAGCACCAATTACTAAATCACTTCATTGAACCTAAGTAGTTGGCATCAGATTTCAGACCATAACAAAACCACATATGACCTGTATATCGGGGATAATATCTAAATATTTAAGAAATAGTGAAAAGTAGAATTTCTTGCTTCTTTGGTCTAGCTGATGTGCGACGACCATCGCAAAATAAACAACTTGTGCAATATTCTATTCCTTTTGACAATGACATGCTTAAGAAATAAGATAGATATAAGAACAAGTCCTAATACCAAAAAAGAGAATGTATTTCATGCAATAGTAAGAGAACAAGACATACAAATGTCCCCAAAAAGAAGCTAGAGATTGAAGCCAGTCTGACAAGTTAAGGCCATCATCTTTTAGTTTGTCACGTCCCCTTTGTGCCAAGCGTTCAATCACGACATATTCCAAAATATCGTACTCAAGCTGCATATTAAAGAACATATTAGTCATCAAATACCATGACAAAAAAAAAACTTGACAATTATATGTTGGTCCCACATGACAAGAATCTAAGTGTAATATCACATACAGGATTTTTAAATAGACGGTATTGCATAAGCCATACAACAAGATCTAACCAAATGTGTGATACAAAAGAAAATCGACATAAATGCTTACCCCTAACAGTATTTCCTAGTTTATGTGATTTTGTGATATTTTCATGTAGTCTCAAGTACCAATGTGCTTCAAAACTAGGACAACTCTTATTACATTTTGTATATACTCTCAAGGACATTCTGTACTGTTTTCTTTCCGCCTAATCTCTCTATTCTAGTATGGTAACCACAATAAACTTTGGTACATTTATGGTACGAATAACGATACGCAGATCGCTCTGGTACCGTACAAGTACCTGCGCGCATACCATGCGAGTATCCAGTACTCCAGGGTATACCTCATTAGTACATAGTTTTCTCTTGCCTTACGTTTATACTATTCTCTCAAAACAGTATATACTCCCTATGGTGCATATATACTAGATACTCCTACACTCACACTGCTATCTCCATTAAACTTAAAAGCTGAACAACTTAACTAAACTCATCTTTTATTTAACTACCCAACTAGTCTGGCTTATAAGTTCTAGAAATAAATTGTGTTTATTACTACTGAAGCTTCCCATAAGTCTATTTTG
>BEHA01050335.1:150586-238012 GCA_002897215.1 Eschscholzia californica subsp. californica | reverse complement strand
CCCCCCCCCCCCCCAACCAAGGGACTGGTCGTGTCATGTGCTTTAAATAACTCTCCTTTAGTTGGATTCCACTTTGCTTAATATTGGTTATTTACTATCATTTATTTAATTGCTCTTGAGTTAGCATCAAAAACCCACCTTTTGCTCATACACAGCATAAGCAAGCCGAGAACTACAATGTTATTTCTTCAAGGGTTTATCGAAATAGGACTATCGGTTGTAAACTCCTATTAACAAATACAACAAAGAATTGCAGAAAAGTGTCTGTAAGAATTCTCCTATCCCCTTCAAATTTTGATTTACGATGAGTCTACGACCATCAATATCTATTTGAAGTAGAGAACATAGTTTTTCTGGAACAAGGCGCATCATACAACAACACGACAAGAATAGGTGATGATTACTCTCCCAGGGTTTCTATAATGAGTGAGCGTCTGTGCGAAACTATAACATAGAAATAAACCTGAATGAAATTCTCTAATAACCATGGAAAAAGTTAATCGACCGAACTTAGTAGCCCGTAGGTCAACAAACTCTGTTTCAATTATATAGAACAAGCATAAAATACATAATGCGGATCAATGAATTTCGTATACCTCGTCAAAACGCTTTGCGGAGAATGTATCATAAAGCTCAAACGCCTCTTCATCTTTGGGAAGTAAATGTGCACATCTGAAAGGAGAAATAGTTGATAACCAAAAGCACAATATACATTTTCACTGAAGACGAAAGAAAAAGTGTTAATCTTAACAGCCCTAGAAAAGTAAGTGAAAGACGAATTTGAAAAAGAGTCGAGGAATCGAGAAACTTGAGAATGGCTTCACAAGACAAAGGATAAAGACAAGTCTAGTGCATGCCTATTATTTATTATTATTATTATTATTATTATTATTGTTGTTGTTGTTATTATCATTATTGTTATTATTACTATTATTATTATTACTGTCACTATTATAATAATTATTGTTATTACTATTATTATCAATTATTATCACCCACTCAAATACAGAGAAAGAAAACTACTGAAAGCACGATTAGAAACTCTATCATTAGCAGCAACCAGTAAATATGAGATTCTGTATACCTAATGGCAACACCTAGCTTGAAGTTTTACCAAGACACCATCACGTAATGAAATTGTTCTTACTACTCAGATGAAGACAGTGTGGGCTTTTCCAGTTTCACACAGACTTTTAAGTATTCAAAAACTTTAAATGATTATGCATTTCTAGCTTTTAAAAGAAAACCTTATACACTAAACTACATGCTCGGCACAGCACAGAAATAGTGATAATTAAAATCGGCTACCATATAATTTTACAGAAGAAAAGTAAATTGGGCTACAGCTTTTACTATCAAGGCTAAATACAAAAGCAATGAAGTAAAAAGTAGGAGTACACTTTCAAGCAAGAGTTCTCCCAGATCTAGGAATGGCTGCGCAAAGATATACTGAAGGTAACATCAGATGCAGTGATAGTATGTTGTACTTGTACAACAAAATGAATTACAGGAAACGGACCGGTGCTGATAATTTATGAACTCGCCTTGTCATGACAAATGTCATCCAGCCATCCATGTATTGAACTGAACTGGTTTCTCCAGTGCTGGCTTCCAGGCACAACATGGAATTTGTAGTTTCAAGAAAAACAATTTACTACAAGAATTTTCTCAAGTCAAGTACTTCAAGCATTCTAGAACCATGATAACGGATACCCTCTTCAAGTAACATACTTCTACAACCCCTCCATCGAGAATGAACTTATGACCGTGGAATTAAGGAAGCTGACACACTTGGAAGGTCTTAAATGAACTTCCTCCCAGCCAACCCAATGGCGGAATGAATCTCATGCTCATAATCGTGGACATCCACCGCCAACCTAAAGCAACCATTCAAGTCCTTACTTTTGAGAATAAACTCGTCCACGCCTTACAAATGAAATAACTAACATTTCATCAGTCTTGTTCTTCGAGAAGTATAGCTCGTTCAATGAGTAGTACATGAACAAGTGAACAACAACAACCACACAGAAAAGTTGTGGGGAGTAGGGAAGTCAAAACAAGAGACGTAGTCCAACATTTAAGGGCCAAAAGATCTGAACAGCAAGAGTTCGTCGAAAAGGTTTGACCAAAACTCAGGAGGAACTTCATCCTGTGAGACAGCAACCTAACCCATTCCTGATTAATGCCCTCTCAGAGAAGCTTTGATCATGAGAATAATTCTGATTCCACCATTTATTCATCACATTTTTTTTCCGAACCATAATTCATCACATTATGTGGACAAGCATTATGTCATATAACAGGGTTAAGAGTTCTCAATGCTGACACTTGTGCTTAGTAGGAGTTCTCATTCCAAGGTAATTATCCAGTCCTATCATCATTTTTGTATGGACACATCTTAACAGAAGAATCACTTTAAGTCATATCGAGAATAAGGAAACTACAAATATTTATTGTCGAATGCAGATACCAGGATCACATTTTGAGGTTTCTGATGAATTCACTTATGTTTCACTCGCAGCTGATAGAATTTTGTTTACTATTGGCCAATCTTGTGCCATCCACTTCCATGTGGAATCCCCAAAAGCGGAAAAGTTCTGTGCAACAAATACATTATTAGCATAGATTTGCTCCTAACCCTCAGATTTGATAGTACCTACACCTGGCACCAATGCCCTAGACGTCCCAAAACCAAGACAGAGTAACAGTTCGTGTGGAACCTTTGATTTCTGGCATAAAACCGGCGTTAAACCATGGAATAGCAAAAATCGCGAGGAACCCATCAAGATCATAGTGCGTTTAATAAGTCCAGCCAATTGTACTTCGTGATACATATGCAATAGATGTAATTTCCAATCTTCTGATGCTCAGTGTTGGTGTATGACATTAAGAATCTAGAATGAGTAGATGACCAAGAAATACACAGAACGAAGTATTAGTGTGACTTCCACCTCGTGTTACTGAGGTCATAACAAGCACACCACCTATGGTTTAATAAAGCATTGCTTTGTGATATTGAGAACTGAACAAGTCACAGACAAAAGTTAAGAAAGCAGGACCAACAGGGTCAATTGTAATTGCAGAACCCCGTGCCAAAGCCAAATTAATTACTCACAAGACTACCACAAAATATTTATTATAATGCACAACATACTCACATGCTATCAAGATCGATGAAGTCTGCTTTGACCAGTGCAGCTGCAAGCCGATAAAGCCCAAAAGGAACAGGATGGGGTACTTCCAGACGTTGATAATATTGAAACTTGAACCCCAGAATTTGAGAAGCATGAGACTGTAAAACATCAGAAGATAATTGGATGTATTTTTAGATTTGAGCTGTGAGCATAACAGAATTGTTCATTTGGCTTAATATGATCAAAATCTGGCATCCATGCATACCTTGGGAAATATAGGTATGAGGTCTAAGAATATATTATTGGCAGGTTGAAGTTCGAAGCACTCCAATACCTGGTGCAACAAAAAGCAGGTACATGGAAAATGGAGCAGGAGTAAGTAACTTACCAAAATTTTACATTCATAATAAAACTAATAAAATGCAGTATTTCAAAAAGAAATAATAAAACAGAGAGACATTAATAAGAACTTACAATATCAAACACACGGTTCGGGTCGAGATCAAAATGTCCGATTAATGACTGCAAAGAGTATATATAGAGGACTGTGAGACCTAGCAAATAAGAATGAAGTACGTGAAAACAATTAATAAATTTATAACCTTAATCATGCTGATAGTTGCTCCAGAAGCATTTGGTGTCAAAGCCTCGGTGCCATTTTGACAGAGAAGGGTCACCTAAGAATCAGCACAAGGGTGTCATTAAAGTACTAAATAAAAAAGAATGCTTACTACTAACTGAACGGTAATAAAAACAAGAGAAATATAAAAGTTCTTCATGTTCCTGAACTGATGTAAGTTGTTTTTTTGGACTTTATAATGATGACACTGCGCCAAGGACCTTCTATCAGTTCCCACAAAAGGACCTTTATAGTAATTCAGAATAATATACCATGTTATGACCAGGAAGATACCAAAGTTTGGCTGCTTGAAGAGAAGGACAAATTTTCAGTTATTCAGTGCTACAGAAGGTTAGTTCCAGTGGAGCAGGATCGGCAATTTAAGAAGATAGCTAAAGTTATTTGGTCTCCAAGCATACCCACGAGGGTCAGCTTTTGTGTGTGGGCAGCAGTATTAGATAAAATTCCAACTACCAATAACCTTCGAAGACGTGGTAAGATACTTCCTAGTAGATGCGTCTGCCGTAGAGCTCAGGAGGAAACTTCAGATCATCTGTTCATTCACTGTGACTCTGCTTCCAAGTTATGGAATTACTTCGTGAAGGCTTGCAAGATCCAGTGATGCACCCCAAGATCACTTGCGGATATTTTGGAGCAATGGATTCGGCCGGGACGGAAGAAAACTAGGAAAACTCTTTGGGCCCTCACCCCAAGTGCTATTGTTTGGATATTTAGAAACTCTAGAGTGTTTAAGGAGAGGAGTGTGGATAGCAACCTTGAGGTTGAAGACGTCCTAGGCATTCTGTTACATTGGTCTAAGAGTTTTCAGTGGGCTAAGAGCCTTACGTATTTGGCCTTTATTTTGCATTGGGAGGAACTTTGGGAGTAATTGTGTCCCTTAGTCGTCCCCTTTTTTCTTTCCTGTTTCCCCTCTTCTTTATTAATTCAAATTATTCAAAACAAAATATACCATGTTATGACTATATTGAATGGGATTAGGCGAGTAAGTGTGGAAGATGTCATGTAACAAGTGTCTTACATGCACAATACAGAAGATCTTTAAGGGCCATCACTAAGCAAGAGCATTCCTTAAAAAAAAAATATTTTACAGGTACAGAAGGTCAGAACGCCAAACATGCTTAATTGGAGAAAGTAAGAAACATGTAAACTTGCACAAAAATGAAATACATGGAGGAGAAGCAATCAGAAAGATATGTCAAATGGTGGCTTTCAATCTAGAATATATCATTCATCCTAAAGAAACACATATTTTACGAACAGGACAGAAAGTTTAGTATATGAAAGTAGCTAAAAAAGAAAAGCAAGCTTTATGTCTCAGATATGTAGATAGAGGTAAAGAACTGCAAATACTGCCAATATAATAAAAACTATATGAAAGTAGTTAGAAGGTCATGAATGAAATGAATAATAAACATATACAGCAGCAAGCTGTTTTCAAAACTAACCAGCTTGGCATAACCCTCACTCTCCTCCCTAAGAAGGTTGAATTTTGTTTGCTGATAAAGAAGGCGAGTGTTAACTCTAACCTGCAATTCAGAGTAAGATATGAAGAACAGAGATTAAAGACAATTCACAGGTGAAAATAGAAGTGCAAAAAGATTTGACAAATGAATATTCCCGCATTTAAGCTATATATATATATTCATCAAAAGGTATAAAAAATGCTATATATATATATATATATATATATATATATACTAATATGGAGAGAGGGAGAGAGAGAGAGTTACAAGTTAGCATGTTTGATGTTTACGTTACTTCTCAACTAATCTAATTAATGATATTAACTCCAACCGTTCAGAGTTTCAAACACAAGAACCAACTCATGTGTTCAGCTTGGTAATGACTAGAGCTATCCCCGAGACTGAACCAATTCTCTAGGCCACTCTGGTGAATTAGCCAAACCCAACCGCTTAGGCTCTCGAGAAAGAAGCCATGACATTGTTTGCAGATGTAACACATCTGCTCTTGCTTCTAGTTCTACAATATATTTACTTGGGCAATTCATAGTGGAACCAATCCCACTAAATGTGCTAGCTCAAGTAGCTCGACTAAGACCAGATTTTGATCCTCTTTGGCTTTTCTTTATTTTGTTACCGACCAGCATAAACAATCATTTTAAAGATCCAGATAAACTATGCATTACATCGCCTATAATTTCTTACGATTTTAAGTGGTACTTCATCAATTCCGTGAAACACATCAATTTTACTAAAAGAATATTAAAATTTCCTTGCATCTCCCAATCCCAATCGAGCAATGCATAAATCCATTCAATGAAACCCAAGTATATGACCATTACCTCCTTCGCCTTCAAATCTTGTGCCTTTATTTTGATCATTTCGGACTCCCAGAGGAATTCTTCCTGACACATTAACGAAAATCAAAAGAAAAAAATCATAAATTGAACTTGTATCAGAATAGACATACAACATACAGTGGGAAAGCACAAGTTAGTTAAATTACCTCACAACGCTCCTGGAAAAGCCTCAATGGAACCAATCCAGACTCTACTAGCCATTTAGCCTTCCAGAAAAAGTTAATCAGAACACAAGTACGAGAATAGAGGCCACAAAAACTTGCATAACAATGAGGTATAGAGACAGATTAGCATCAGAACAAGAGAACAAAGATGTTCCGATGCATTTTTGTCTTTCCCAACTTTTGGGGGGAACTCTTGCTAACTGACATTTTAACAAGCTGTCCAGAGGCACCTTCAGGATACTCAACGACTTCCAGGTATGGCTCTTCAACCAAGAAAGAGCCACAACTTTTAACCATAAGGTATACACCTCACAATGTGCGCCTTGAACCCAGTTGGGCCGGGTGCAGAAAAAGGGTTTTAATCGTACAAAAATATACTCTCGAGTTGAAGTCTAAAATATGAAAATATTTAGGTACATAAATTATATGTATATATACAACTTAGAAGATGTGAGGAGGAGACGCAAAGACTTGAAATTTGGGGTTTTCTATCTCTCTTGAAGTTGCACGTGATTGAAGCTCAAGTTTTAATAAACAACACGCCTTCGCTTTAACACTTTAATTTATTACATGACTTGTCAAGATTCAAGAACAACTGGAACTAATTCCGAATGCAAAAAAGAAGTTCACTTGCATTACTAATGACAAACTAAAGATAATAAGTGTGTTACGTATTAGTTCCAAACAATAAGGACAAAATATTTATAAGATGGAGTTAAAAAGGCAAAACCACCAACAAGTGACAAATGAAATTTATTGGAAAAAATCAACATTCGAATAATGACAGATCCTAGAAAATTTAGCTATTAAGAATAAGAATCAAGACTGGCATCGCTCACAGTAACAACTAACCAGAAAAGTTATGTATTAGTTACGACTTACGAAGTCTTTGCTGACTAACAAAATATGTTTTATTAATTTTGAACAAAGAAAAGAACTTATATTAATGAGACGAAAGTACGAAGGAACAAAATTTAACTAATAAGATAGGGCTGAAAGGTCGAACCCATCTGATTAATTGCATAACAAAATCTTAGAAAAAAAAACGAAGACGCAAACAAAATAAGTCTTTCTACAGTTCGCTAATAAGAGAACAGCTCGAGCTAACAATAAGAAAAATCTTCTTCAATGTCGGTGAATCTTCTTAGCTGGAAAACACGAAGGCTTGGGAGTCCGGTAAAGCAGCTCGCAGTCAGAAAAGTGGTCCTGGACTTTTGTATCTCTTTCTTGTGTTCACGAGAAACTTAGAAAGTATGTCACTAGCTTTAGTTCGTTTTGTTTGGGGTAATATCAGTTGTGGGTGAGAAGCATTGCCTTCAATGGGGGCATTGGAGGGTATTCTCTATATTTGGAACTCCAATATTTTTTATGTAATGGCCCTCGTATGAAAGAAAAAAGGGTATAGTTTTGGGAGAACTGGACGAAATAGCTTATAAGTGGAATATCCAGTGGTGCTTGGGAGGAGATTCAATGTGGTCGCTTCATTCATGAGAAAAGGAACATGAAGGAAATAACGTCAAGTATGAGAGGGTTCGAAGACTAAATTACTAAGAACAGTCTGCTAAACCTCCCAAAGCAACGCATGGCCTTCTTTTCGTCCAATAACTAGGAAAATCCAATGATGTGCTTTTTAGAGAGGTTCCTCGTGAACAGAGAATGGGAAGACTAGTGGAGTCAAAATCGTCGGATTTATGGCTCACGTGTGCATTACGATTTGAATCGTATGCCAAAGAAAAGGAATATTTTTTTATTAAGGTATGCTTCGTGAATGACCTCAATTAACAATATCTCATAATTGGAATCCCAAGATAAAATTTAGAAGAAGCTCATCCCTACTTGGGTGAGCTTCATGGTATGGGCAGCGCGGAAAGTACCAATCATGGACACGTTGAAGGGAAGGGGTTTCCATATGGCAAGTAGATGTGTTGTGTGCGAAGAAAAGGAAGAAACAGTCAACCATAAATTTCTACAGAAAAATAGTCACTACGTTCTGGGACAACTTCATCCAAGCAATGAAATCTCAATGGTGTATACCAGAGTCAGTTGATCTGGAACATAATCTCTCTGGCGATAATTTGGTGCTTATCGAAGGAGAGAAATGACAAATTCAAGGACAACAATCGCTATAGTATCCTCAGAGGTAGAATACATAAAGACTTATTATTTCACTGGAGTAGAAACATGGGATGGGCCAAATCTAAAGCATATAATGGTTTTGTACACCATTGAGAGGCTATGATGCTATAACATCGTCACCTAGTCTTGTATCGTTAATTCTTTTTCAATAAAGATTCATTCCAAGTTTCAAACAAGAACATACAAAAAAATCTAAATCAATTCCCCAACTTTCCCCAATCTCTTTTTTTGATTTTTTGATAGAATACTTCCGTTGAAGACAAATCAAAATCAACTCGTACTTTATTTGGGAAAAAATCGAAATGAACTCCCCAACTTTCGTCATATTTAGATAACAAAAATGAAAGGAAGGTAAACTATTTTTGCATAATCTTAGTAGGGAATAGATCTCATCAAATAGAGTAGCGCTCGCAAGAATTCTTGCATTAGTGTACGACCCATAACAGATGATGGAGAAAGCCTCCACTTAACTTTTCACTACAGCATGGCACGCATATATGTATATATATATATATATATATATATATATTCACTCTAACAAAGACGACACTAAAATGAACAGGAAGCCTATTGTATAAGACATGCCTAACACAAAGATATCTTTACCAAAATACCAATTTTCCCTGGATATATTAAAAACCATAATTAAAGTTAAAAACATTTATTTCATGTCGAAGGCAGAAAGGGTTAAGTAGGAATATTCATAGGTAAAATAACTTTTTATGTACAGAAACAGCAACATACCCCTTTGACAAGACGACCTCGGTTCTCCCCTGAGATTGTAAGCTGCAAAATAAAACAATTTACTTGCTGAGTTGCAAAATTACATGAAAATAATTTTTTTGCTTAGAAAGTGTATAGACATAATGAATAGTATATCCAGTCCAGATAATGACAATTCAGAATACGGACCAGCATGTGTTGATTGCGTAAAATATACTAGGCTCTACATACCGATGACACATAGACCCTAGTATAACAGAATTGTCCAAACATGGACCTGAAATCATCAAAATTTATCTTCATTTCGAATAGAATCATCTTCGAGAACGGAGGTTGTGACACCAAGGAGACAATCAACAATATTCAAGCCACTCTCCACCATAGCAGCAGACAGCTAAATTGGGCTAGAACACTGTCTATATTAGATTTCACTGTCAATTGGGAGGCTTTAATTAGCACAACTTTTTTAGTCACTGGGATGCTTTACCAGCAGGCTCTGCCTTAGAAGGAGCCTCTGCCTATCATTGTGTCTCTTTTCTATCTTTTAATTTAATCAAGTTGTTCAAAAAAAGAAGCTATGTAGATTAAATATGAAGACACGTTACCAAATAAAACAAGTAATATCACCCCCATCACATTAATCAAACACAAACCATCACATCAAGCACCACCACATATATTCAGATGGACTTCGACATCTCGTGTGTCTACTACCTGTAAACCAATCCCCAAGCCGTACTATTAACAAACCATAACCAACAAGCTTTCTCAATACAGTGCGAACCTCATTTTCATTCAAGTTTATTTCTTGTAGTTGTAAATCCAAAATGATTACTGGAGCTCAACCACTTGCAGATTTGTTGGAGGTTAAACATACTACTAAAATTGTTTTCAACACAAATAACATCTTGAAACCCAAAAGGAGAAAGATTGATCACAAATCACAAGTTCAGCTAAAATTTACTTTTCTAGCTAGATGCTTTTGACTAGAACCACACACTATAATGAAGGACTATTGGACTAACATGGACACCAACAGCTCCCTCAGTTGAGCAGTAGTTCTCCAACTAACAGTGGTTTACAGAAAGCAGTCTTGTACTAACAATCCCAACTCTCAAGTATTTCTAATCAAAGAAGCCATGCTCAAAAATCGCCAAGCCTAATATACAACAAGCCAGGGTTCACGTAGATCCTAGTGACACCTGCTTATTTCTTTTTGAAACTTCCAATGAATATAGTAATAGAAAATCATATTTACAAGAAAGACAAACAATTGAGATCCGTACTTGCTACATCGTCCAAGACTCCCAATTAAGTATTGTATAACAGTACGAAACATATTATAATCCTTTAGAGTTCAGGTCCAAAGGAACAACATTCCTTTTACATCTTCTGTATCCAAGTTGCTATTCATATTTTCCTCCTTCAAGATTTTGTTATTCCTGTCTTTCCATATGCTCCAAATTATAGCTTTTGGAACCATGTTCCAAATTGCTTTTTTATTCTTCTTCATCTTCAGCCCTTCCCATTGTTCAATAATTTGTCTTATTGTCTTTGGCTTGCACCAACTAAATTTCAACGTCTTAGTGAAGTGGCTTCATATGTTTTCTGCCATTGGGCAGTGGGGGAAAATGTGATCTATTGTTTCTTCTTCCTTCCTGCACATTATGCACCTGTTCACCATACTGTACCTCTCTTCTTTTTTAAACTTCGAATTCAAAAGATAATAATTACAAGTTTGTCGGAATATTGAGATAGTGACTGGTTACATCATCCAAGTCTCCCAATTGACATCTATATCAATGTACGAACACATCTTATAGTCTTTAAAATTTATACCAAAGAAATGGCATTCTTTTTACGTCTTCGGTATCCGAGTTGCTATTACATTTTCCCCCCTTGAAGACTTTGTTGTTTCTGTCTTTCCAAATGCTCCAGATGATGCCATTACGCTTCTATTCTTCCTCGTCTTCGGCCCATCCCATTGTTCGATAGTTTTGTCTTACTATCTTTGGCTTGCACCAACGTTCTACTTAAGTAGTTCTATATACTTTCTGCCATGGGGCAATGAATAAATAAATGGTATATTGATTCTTCTTCCTTCCTAAACAATACGCCTTTGCTGGCGATACAGAATCCTCAACACTTTAATTGACCGATCGTGGGAATCTTTTGAATACATACTACCCAAACATGGGGAATTGGCTTCTTCCTCCAAATCAACTTACTAAGGTTTGTGCTCAGGATCTGGCTTCCCTGACACCTTCTCGCATATAAGTTTCTCACAGTGATTTTCTCCTCTTCCTTCTTCTTCCAAACTCTGTGCTGACTGGTCTGAGAGTAATACCTTTTGAATAACGCCTAGCAGTTCAGCTAGAATAGGTACTCCCCAAAACGAAATCTAAACGATTTTACTAGAAGTAAATGCATTCAAGAACTCAAATTATACAAGTAAATTGAACACGAATATAACTCAAATATAGGTTCAATTTCAAAAAAGAGCCACCTCAGACAAAACTTTGAATCGGTAGAATTTCTAATAACAATCTATTAGCTTCAATCAGATCAAAACCAGGTTATTATATGAAATTAGATACCGTTATTCTATGAAATTCAAAAAACTCATGGGCAATCTTCTAAACTTTACTACACTACAATGTATTGATGTAACCTAATAATTTTAGACACCTGAGGTATATACAGTGTGTTGTTTAGACCCTACAAGCTCATTACATCCTATATGAAAAAGTGCTTGAAACCTACAGATTAAATTTGAATCGATAATTAAAACATACCAACTAAATTGCACAGATTTCATAATAAACAGTGAAATGTGGAAAGAGAAGAGGAGAGAAACGCACATCTTGAGCCATTTGAGTCACAATATCCGCAAAAACAGAACTGATATCTCCATCCGACATTTTATCAGAGAATTCAACTGAATCCAATGCTAGCTTACACTTCTGGAATGGTAATTCCCCACGGACCTAATACAAAATGACAAATAAATGAGAACTAGATAGATAAATGACCTAATTCAAACAAACAAAATGAGCACTAGATAGATAAACGACCTAATTCAAAATGATAAATTAGGATGAAAAATTTAACGAACTTACCATAGTCCAGCAAAGCTCGTACAGAAATCGAAGCATCGGCACCGAATTTGGAATCTTGAAATTAGTATTTCCATTCTTCCATTCAAGAAGGCAATCTTCCGTTATGTATTTATACTCGATAGATGGAAGGCTCATCTTTAGAGAGAGTGGGAAAGAAAGAAAAGGCAGAAGACAGAGAGAAAAATAATAGAACCCTAGGGCTTACTGGTTTTAGTTAAATTGAGATTCAGAAACACCAACTGGAAAGAAAAATGCTTAAGGTGGGGATTCCGTCATTGAAGTAAGCTTTTCGAGGAGGGAGGAGACCTAGGGTTTTGGAAATTAGTTCTAGGTTTTCTTGATTGATTTTTCTTTCTTACGTTCGTTGCCAGTTTAATTACGGGAGAGGGGAGAGTAGTAGAGTAGGGATGCAAAAGGGGTGGGTTTGAAACGAGACACCCCTCTCCAATCCCGGCCTATTAATAGTCGATCTTTTGGGGGAAACAAACCAATTTTTCGGGGTACACAGTCTAGACTAGGGTGGAAACAAATTCTTTTTGTAATATTTTTGTTTCTTTAAACACCACCACCCACTCTTAATTTTTTTTCTTCTTGCTCGATCTTCTCTTCCCACTACCACCATCAACTTCTGCGACACCTCCACCATCAACTCCGGCAGAGACCTCTACATTTTTTTCAATTTTTTATGTTCTTCTCCCAACACAATATTTATATCTTCTTCGTCCTCTCTTTCTCTCTCCCTCTTGTTCCTTCTCTCTCAATGTTCGTTGACCTATAACAGTCGTGCTGGTTGAGGCAATCACCCCATCATTGACATAATTCGTAAATGACCCACCATCACTCAAAAGGAGCATACAGAGAAAAAGTCAAAATTTAAATAGATTAATCTTCTTCAATTCTTCTACTGATTTCTTAATATATTCAATAAGTTTAAAAATTTCTCATAAATATTTTTTATCTCTGAAGTTTCTCTCAGAAAACCAGCTATCTTATTATATTTAGAAAGAGACTCTAATATTTTTTATATGGTTTGGGTATGAAAATAGCTTGTAAATCTAAGCTCAATTAACTATGAAATCAAACTCATCTGACCTTATTTAATTAGATTTCTCTTTTAAGAGCTCTCTTGTGTGTGGGGATTTATATAAGTAGGAGATAACCTAAAATCTACGTTTTGGATTGAGAAAGTGGATTTTATAAAGACCAATGTTTTTTGGATCTCCATACCAGTACCTGATCTGGTTAGGGGATTCCCCCCAAACCAGATCGGTTTTTAGGCGAAGGGGATCCCTTCCTTTCGTCGGAATGGAGAGAGGGTGGGAGAAGAGAAGAGATTAATAGAGAGAGACAAAGAGAGAGAAGAATAGAGAGGATTGAAGGGTGTGTTTGGAGGATATTTTTGGGTTTCTAACCCTTTAAAATTTTATACCCCGAATTTTTTCTTATTTCTCCAAAACACTGACCAATAATAATGGAAGTATACTATGTCATTTATTAGGTTTTTTAAGAGTATAGATAAAACATAAAGGTAGGAATGGACTTTCATGTCTCTATGATGGCTTCAAGGGTCTTTACATGACCTGCAGGGCCAAGATGTCTCTATTAATGGTTGTTATCGAACTTATTCATTTCATAGGTTTATTCATGATGCACCCATACTACATTAAATATAACGACTCTCCGAATTTATATAAAAAAAATAATAATGGAGGTTTGATTTTAAACCTCAACCTCGTTATATTTATATACGGGTTTCTCACAAGTCTCATTTGTATTAACTAAATCTTCGATTAATATATAACTAGGTATCCACTATGTTTTACCAGCGCGGTAAATTCAACGAACAGACCCACCTCCGGCGAAGGGGTTTCCCTTCACCGGAGTTTTAGAGGGAGACAGCGGAGAGATAATTATCTTTTTTTTATGTTTAAAGGTCGTCGGCCGGAAAATTGGTCGGCCGGCGACCTTCGTCAGGGAAGATGATGAGGTGGTGAGAAGGTGAGGTGGTAGAGAGACGCGATGAGTTGGATGAGAGAGAGGTGATGACTAATTAACGGTGTTATAACGGAATCAGAAAAGGAGGGCCATCTGGGTATTTTTGACAAAGTAGGGGGCTAGGCAGGAAGTGGGGGCTATTTGGTAAATAACCATAGCAAAAGGGTATACTCAAACTTATAAGATTGACTACACAGAGACGTTTTCTCCTGTAGCCAAGATCAATACAGTTCGAGTACTACTATTGTTGATGTCAAAAAATGGCATTCTGTTATATCAACATGAAACAGGGAGTTGATGCATGACAACCTCCATTAAGTTGAATGTTCTGTTAGGTCAGGTTAGACCCTATCTGTTGAATCTGTTTCCATCTCTTGTTCTCTGCTTCTCTTGCTCCTCGCTCCTTGCTCCTGCTCCTGCTTATTGTTCCTTTTCGCCTGTTCCCAAGGGGGAAAAGCTGCAAAGGGTTTGAACCCCACTCTGACGCTCAAGCCAGTCAGGGTGCTCTTTGCAGTAAAAGAATGAATATTGATTGATCCTTTTGGGGGCGAGTTATGAGAACTCAGAGTTAACTGTGATCTACTAGGGTTTTTAAATCCTGTCCTTTGAAAAACGATTTGGGGGCCTTTTATAGGCTTAAGAGGCGGTGATGATGTGGAGGGAAGTTTTCCCTTTGTGTTTATCTCGTATACAGGATAGATGAAAGTTCCTAAGTTTAAGGATCTTTCGTAGATATCCTGCCGATGTGATAGATCTTTGGGGAGAAGTTTCCTCCCTTGGACGCGTGAAGTCCAAACTTACTTAAACACTTAGAGATCTGTAACCGACTGAGATCTCTGTGGAGGTTCGGGATTAAGTCGGTAGGTTACTTGGTGCGCTTTGCCTTACCAGTTCTGGACGTAAGGCATCTACCGAACCTACGTGGACCCCCCTCATTCCTTTAGAAACTCCAGGCTGATCCGTTCATGTCAAGGGCGTTACAGGGTTGGTTTCCTCTAGCGGACCTCCCAATTAAGGGAGTACGTGACGGATCGTCGAGGGTTCAGCTGACCTTCTACCTTAAGCCGGGTTGACCGAGTGGACTTCAGGTCTGATCTTGACTCTTCAGACGTTAGTCAACGTCTGGACATTTTATGCATCATCATGAGTCCCCCCACTCCTTAGTCGAAAGTAATGAGATTGAGGAGTATAAGTAACTCGTGTTTCTCAAACATTGAAGACCCTAAAGACAGAGGGTTTACCTGGGCCAGAGCTGTTCTGGGAAGCTTGGTCTTTCTTTTTGGTTTTCCAGAGCTCATTTGTACTGAGTTGTCTCGGGGTGCTTTGTGAACTCTTCTTTCTGATCAGTATTGATAAGATCTTCATTTCTCAACTATCTTTGGCCAGAATTACTCCTAGTGTTGTCTTCTCTGAGACGAAGTTCCCGTCTCTTTTCTTGAGTGACACGTTTCGGGCTCTGCTAGAGCCAACCAGTTTTCCTTTCATGCGTGATTCTGTGACGTCATAGATTTGATCTTCTAATCACGCAT
Organism: Eschscholzia californica subsp. californica; assembly: GCA_002897215.1. Lineage (NCBI taxonomy): Eukaryota > Viridiplantae > Streptophyta > Magnoliopsida > Ranunculales > Papaveraceae > Eschscholzia > Eschscholzia californica. The sequence continues at coordinate 222,252 of BEHA01050335.1, read as the reverse complement.
TTTCAGCGATAATCCTTTAGGTAACTGCGGACGGCAGGTATGTTGCCATGCGTGGACACGTGGCGTTTTGCGTGTGAAGAAACCATCGCATCTCCTCGAGTTCTGCTAACGCCTCTTCTGAATTGTTCATTTCGAGCCGCGAGTTCCTCCTAGTCATTCTGACCCCCCGTGTTCCCAAGGTGCATGTATTCTTCTGTTTTATTTGTTGAGGAGATCCCTTTGTGACTATAAATAGGATCCTCTAGTCCCTGACTTCTCATCCATGCTTCCCGTTTGTATTTCTTCTCTCGTTGAGCTTTCTAATCTCTTTTTTCGACTTACAGGGATTTCTAGATGAGGTCTTCGTTCGAGTTTTTACTTTGCATTTGCTTTCGTGATGTTTTTTTTTCGATGATGGAGATAGTTAAGGGTAACTTTTCCGATAATGGTCGTGGTAACCCTATGGGCCATATCAGGGAATTCCCCAGAGATGTGTGGTTACCGGTACCGCCTCCAGCTGGGATGCAGAGAAGGTGACGGTGGTGGAAAGAGGGTTATTTTTTCCTTGGTTGTCTTCCGGCCCTGGCAGTTCTTTGGAAGGTGGTTCTCGATGATCTCTCAGCACAGCCGAGTTGCACGATTGCTCTTCTAGTCTTTCGCGCTCTTTGGTTTTTTTCTTCCCTTGTCTCTTCTTTTTGTGGATTTTATATTCTTTTTGCAATTTCTTTAGATCCGAAGGGTCGCGCTCTTCTTGATGTATTTTGGTTGTAATTTCTTCTGTGATAGACCTCTTTTGAGAATACAATGTTGCCTCTTGCCTTATCCTCTATCTATATGGGTATTCCATATTTCCTGCAAAAATCGACTCAACTTTGACTGTTAGACCAGACCTAAGCTTACTAATGCGATTCCCCGGGTCTTACTATGCATGCTCTAGATGATCGCTCCTGCATAAATGGAAAAATTAGACATATTCAAGCATGACCTAACTGACTAACTCCCTCTGCAAAATAAAGCCCAAATTAGCCCTGTATAATTATTGTCCGCCCCTGATCATGGCCTTAGCTACCAGGGATGTTCGTCGTCTTCGAGCACGACTAGTGATGGGCCTAGAAGGTTACCCTAAAAGGTCTCCACCAGCAAGTATACGGGCGTCAAGTAATAACCCGGTAAGACCGGGATCGATCCTCAAGGATAGGGAGGTAATTCGAATACCGAAAGAGCCTAGCCCACCGGTCTAGGTGTCACTGACTAACTAAGACTAAAACCGAAAAGATAATAAGTAGGGTTTTTGGATTGATTTCAAATAAATAAACAAATAAGACTAACTAAACTAAAGGTGAGAGATTCGGAAAGAGTCCAGCAAGAATGGAATGAGAGGGATACTTCGATCCACAAAATTGATAGTGACTAGTACTAATAATCTATAAGCATGAACAGTTAGTTAACTTCACCCATTTACATGGATTTGTCAACGAACTCTTTATATTACTCGGATTCTAGAACACGAATGTTCTAAAATCCGGAAGGTGTTATCGTTAAAAAACAATAAAATTCATTTATCACATCAAAACATGCTTCACGATTATCCGAGTACAAAAGCTAGCTAGACATGGTGGAACACATAATAAACGGGAAGAAAATAAAGAAAGACATGAGTTAAGGTGAAAAGCTCCCTATTCCGATGAGGCGCGAGACTAAGATCGACGGGAAATATATGTGTTTAAGTGCTGTCGATCTCCTTGTAAAAGAATGCAGGAGTCCTCTTAACAGTGTACAATAGGTGTCCTCTCAGCCGAATTTGACTTCCCCTTAATAGAAATGTCTTCTTCTTCCTCTTAACCCTAAATCACCATGAAAGCTCAACTAAGCTTTCTCTCACTAGAAATTTGAACCCAAAATTCACAGTCAAAGCACAAAGGAAGCAACCACAAAGATGTATCAACCAAATCTCAACTTTCTGGCCAAGAGAGACGAAGTTCGGCCGAGCTTGAAGGTCTGGCCGGAAACTTCAAAACCGAGTTGTTGTCCGGTGCACGATTCGCTGTTGGAGAAATGTTGCTGCTACTCCCGTCTTCTCTGGCGATGTGAAGATTCAACCAAACCCCAAGTTGTTGTTGAAGACAACTCGTGCTGATGAGGAAAACCGAGCAGTTGAGTGAGAGGCCGATCTGCTCCTTCCTGTCTCGCTTTGTATCTCGAGGTCTGGTTCCAGCGAAGGGAATGTTTTCCTTCTTCGAAACTGTGTATAACAGAGATAAATTGAGAGAGAAGTTGTGAGAGATACTGAGAGAGAAATACTATGCGAGAGAAAAAGAGACAGTGAAAGAGAGATACTGAGATAGAGAACATACTATGAGAAGGACAGAGAGAGTATGAGAGATATATATTAAGAGAAAGAAAGTGACTAAGAGAGAAACAGTGAGAGAGAGTTATGTGAGTGAGAGAGAGAGATAGATTGTGTGAGAGAAAGAGAGAGAAACTAAGAGAGAGGAGAGGAGGAAGAAAAAAAAGAAGAGAAAAATAATGGTGGCGGTGGTTAGAGGTGGTGGCCGGAGTTGAAGAAGAAAAAAGATTTTGTTTCCCCTTAAAATTTGTTTCACTAGAAAGTCCTTTAAATCTTATATTTTTCCTCTAAAAATTTTCACACTGGAAAATATTCTTATTTCCCCAAAGCAGCGACCAATTCGTTATAGGATGAGGGTCGCCATTAGTTACGAGTCAACTAGTTGAGTTGTAGATTGTAGTTGGTTTGTTGCTAAACACCACGAGCCCTGAGAGACCGAACTTAATGATCTTTAACACTCTTCCTATCTGATTAAGTGATCGCACTGTCATCTTGATTAAAGGACATTTCTTTCAGTACCGCCATCCAAACCTATATACATAACAAATTTTTCCTCAAAAGTGATTGATTTCAACACTGACTTTTTACTAGTTTCTTTTATTCTTAAGCATTCAATTATCTTGAGCATTGAAGAGTTTATAGGGACCGACCGTACCGTCTATTTGGCCGGTAATATCTAGCTACATAATATGAAGCTATAATATATATATATATATATTATAGTACTTATAGATATCTATATAGTACATGAGAAGATGGGTGTTGGCGAGAGGGTTGAAGGTCTCTGGCATAAGAATCAATTATAAACTCCAATTATTTTATAAATAAGGAAGTACACCACACACAAACATTATCATGAAATAAAGTGAGTCTTTCCTTGCATTTCTACTTAAACTTCCAGATTAATTTATACAATTATACTATAATTTAGTATTTCTTGTTGCACTTATCAGAGCAAGAATTCAAACATATTTTCTCTTCTTCCGGACCTGCATTAAAACAAAATCCAAAAAGAAATAAGAAAACTAAGCTAAAACGACTTGGAATTTTTTAAGTAATATTTAATTTTGAATAAAATTTGACCGTGTAAGAATATGGCGAACTTACGAGGATTTTCTGGGGTACTCATATTAGAGCAATAAAATAAAGCATATCGAGACTGACATGTATAGTTGATATTGACCTCATCGATAGATAATACTCCTTTACACTCCTCCTTACAAATACGTAAACATTCGCGAACTCCGTTACTACAAGAAACAAAACATGCGGTAAAACACCACCAACCTGCTTGAGCTTGCTCTACAAACATGCCCAACACCAAAACTGATATCATCAACATAATTAAGGTTTGCTTTCCACACTTCATCTTCCCCTCCATCTCAAACAAAACACAATTTTATTTTATTTTTCTCTCGTTTGCTCCCTTACGACTTGAGATATGGTGGAGAACCCAGGAGAGAGGCTATAATTTATAAGACTTTCCTTTTTTTAATCAAGATTAGGAAAAATAATTTTATTAATAAAACTCAATCTGAGAGATTTTCTTTCTCTGAATCATTTTTATTATTGAATCTCTACCAACTAAAAGTTTTTTAGCATGGCTACATAGAAATCTTTCTTTTTCTTTAATTCAGAAACATTGAAAACAGTAGTTTCAGTCACACGAGTTGCAGAAGAAGAATTTTATAACTTAACACAAGTGCTTTCGGTATATCTTAAGAGTATTCAAATATTGTTTAGATTGCATGATTTACAAAACTGAGAGATAATAAATAGATTATATTGGTAATATTTGATAAAGGAAGATTAGTGAATATTGTTTTTGAGAAAAATTTGGGTTTTAATACACTGTTATGGTTCTGTAAATCATTATGACTATTATGTAAAAATATCTATTTTGAAATAATATACTAAAAAAATATAGGTCATTATAACAATCGTGGTCCCCTTTAGCATTTTTTTTTAAATCCTTCTTTTTTGCAGTATTCAATTTTGATAAAGAAATTATCATAATAGTTTTAATTTGTGAAGTAATAATTACCCATAGTTTTTATAAGATTTTATTGATAAGACTATTTAACATGAGAAGGAAATAATCTCGTAGATATGAGTTTTTTTACTTTATGAAATAATCCCAAAATCTACTGACAATGCAGTAAACTTTGTACTCGACAAATAAGGAAGGTAAGCGGTATACACAGAAGCTGATCTAGTGGTCTCGAAATCTTCTTCCACTCTTCTTCCACCGAAATTGTCATCCATCACCGACGACCATTAGTATCGGGGCAAGTTCACCAAAATTCTGCAGCATCTCACATTGTTGTTGCACTCATTTCTGAAGCTACGAAGCATCTTCATTGTTGCGAACCACCATGATGAAGAAACTTCCAAATTTTTTTGGAGAAATAGCAAAGGATCCAAGAACATCAATTTCGAGACAAGATGTAGTTGTATTAATTTTTTTTGTTCAACACGAAGCTCAATTTGTTCTGGTTCCACCAAATAATGTGAACATGGTACGGTGAGACCGGACCGAATATGATTTCTCTTAGTAAAAAGATACAACCGATGGAAAAATACCGTAGTGGATTCATTAACTACGGTGGGCCCGAGCCATAAATATTGCATAATTCGACATGAGTCCACCGAAAATTGGTCCATTAGCTACTAGTGCTACTGGCGTAATTTTCAGTTGGCTCATGCCGAATTATGCAACATTTTTCGGTGGGCTCAGGCCGAATTATGCGTCATTTTTCGGTGGGCTCAGGTCGAGCTATGTAACATTTTACGACCCGAGCCCATCGAAAATGCCACCAGTAGCTTTTCGACGTGAAAACTCACTTGGGGGTTTTCTTCCTCTCTTGATTTTCATCCACTTCCAGACAAAATGCTTCCAAATAAGGCTCGCAAATCTTCTTCCTTGTGTTGCTAACCAGTAGATTCAAGTGTTCAAACAATGTAAAAAGTCGAAAAAATCTAAACCTATGGTTCTGAGGAATATGAAAGAGGGAGAGATGAAGATGAAAAGAGGGAGAGAAATAGAGAGGGAGAGAGAAGGAAAAAGAGAACGAGAGAGAAACCGAGAGAAATGAGGGAGAGATAGAGATGAAAATGACGGTAGTGATATAGGTGATAGATTTTACAAAGAGAGAAGATAAACTGAAAAAGAAGATGAAACAAAGGTTATGAGGGAGAGAAAGAGGGGTGAGACTTTTGATCGGTTAAGAGAGTTTTTGTTTGTTTGAATAATTTTGACCTAACGATGTTAACTTTTCCGCGAGGTCAAACTAAAGAAGAGGGGTGCCTTTTTCAGGAGGGTCCCTTCTAACAAAAATGAGAGATTTTGGGGGGCCTTTTAAAGGGGGGACCGTTCAACAAAAATGGGGAGGCCCAATAAAATCTCCCGACAAAATATGATAAAATCATGAATATTTTAAACATATGAGAGAAAATAATTTGTAATAAGAATTAGTGTGAGACAACTAAGTTATGCTTCATCGGGTTACAGGTTTCTCACTTCCTTAAACAACCATTTCCAAACCAATTATACATGTCTGTAATTGTTATAATTGTTAATCATTTACATCACAAATGATATAGAGTTTCATGCCATGTCATAACTTTCATATATCAATCTCTGTCTTCTATAACTTTTATGGGTTAATTATGTTTTGACCCCCATAAGTGTCCAACAGTTCGATTTGGCCCCAAGGACCAAATTCTTGACAGAAATATCCCTGGGGGCCAAAATGGAATTATTTCTCAAAAAAACTTAAAACCATAAAATCCACATCACCTCTTTCTTTCTCCTCCACCTCACCTTATCTCTCCTCCAACACATCTTCTCATCTCCACCTCACATGTTCTTCTCCGGCGAAAGGTCGCCGTCAGCCGGAATAAAAAATTCCGGCTGGCCATCTTTAACAAAAAAAATTCTTCCTTTATCTCTCTTCTTATTCTTCCTCCCTCTCTTTTCTTTTTTTTTTCTCACTTTTTCTTATTCTTTCTTTTTCTTTTTCTTCTTTCTTCTTCACTTCCTTCCATCTCTCCTTTCTCTCTCTAATACCTTCGGCGAAGGGGTTCCCTCACCGGAGGTCTTCAACAGACCTGAAGGTCTGTTAAACAGATCTTCAATAGACCTTTGAAGGTCTGTTGGAGTCAACCTCCGACGAAAGAACCCCTTCGCCAGAGGTTTTAGAGAGAGAAAGGAGAGATCGAAGGGAGAGAAGAAGAAGAGAAAGACATGAAGAATTTTTTTGACCGATTTTTTTTTCCAGTCGGCGACCTTTTGCCGGAGAAGAACAGGTGAGGTGGAGAGGAGGAGATGTGGTTGAGGAGAAAGAAAGAGGTGATGTGACTTTTATGGTTTTAAGTTTTATTGAGAAATAATTCCATTTTGCCCCTAAGAATATCTATGTCAAAAATTTGGTCTTTGGGGGCCAAATCGAACTGACGTACACTTATGGGGGCCAAAACGGTGAGTTGGTCACAAATTGGGGGCCAAAACGGTGAGTTGGTTACAAATTGGGGGCTAAAACGAAATAACCCAACTGTTATTTATAAATCTCATTCTTCCAATCTTTTTGTAAATCATGGACCTTATTTTTTAAAGATTATTTAAACGATAAATTTTAAAAGTTTAAATAACCATTCACTTCCTATATAATCTCACATTATTTTTCTTTCTCTTTCTTATACTCTTTCTCTTCAAAATCAAACGATTTTCACTTTATCTTCTTCAAACGATTTTCACTCTATCTTCTTCTTCTCTGTTCAAACAACCCAATAAAATATACACTATGATTACAATTATTATTTTTAATGTATTTTTTCTAGTTGACTAAATTATATGCCTATAACTCGGCATAACATGTTTATAAAAGAAATTTATCATGACTTAAAAGTGATATTGAACTCATATAGTGCTTCCATATAATCTACTTTATTATTTGACGATATCAATGGACCATAATGAGATACATGAGTAACGTAACAAATTTAGAAAGAAGTTCCACGGTAAAAAAAAAGTTCCTACGATAGACAAAAATCTATGATATTTGAATACAAAAGATTGAGTTTTTTAAATCAAGGATATCTTTGTAATTATTATCATACTATTATGAGATAGATATTGTCCTCTTTCTAGATTATTAAGAGAGTTAAGGAAACTAAAAAGGCCCTCATCCACTATGTAAATATGAGTTGGAATCGAGAGTCTTTTCATTCAGTTGCGTCCGATCAATGCTACAAATCCGACCTGTGATTCTTGTAATTGATTAAATGGTCATCATGACTTTCTCCATGGGTGTAGCCATGTAGGTTATTATACTTCGACCAGACCACGTTAAATTATCACGTTACTATTTTAATTTATCTCGTTGATTATCACCTAATCGTGGAATCAACAAACAATATTAATAATGTGATGGAATGTACATACCCAAAGCAGTAGTGAATTGTTGCTAGTAATAGTTAGGGTTATTTTCCAAATGACCCCCTAGTTTATGACCAGCTTCCCGCGTAGCCTCCTAGTTTATCGAGAATACCTAGATGGCCACCTTTTTGGCATTAAAGTCAAAAGTCCGTTAAAGTCGGATAGTATATTCCAGAACTACCCTTCTATTAATGCTTTCACATCAACTCTATCTATATCTTTCTCTCTCTACCTCACCACTTCTGTAAATATCAAGGACAAGAAAGCAAAAGTAATTCGTCCTTATTTATGAAAGATTTAATTGTGGACATGTGTCTCCTATTCCACATGTTTTCGTCCCCTTTTCTTCTCTCTCTAAAAGAAATTTCATCCCTTTTTCTTCCCTCTCTAAAAGTACATAAGAAATTTCAGGATTCATAACTCTGATTGCTTCTCTTCCATCAAATTCGCCCATCTTCGTAAAGAAGATAAGGCATCATCCAATACTCAACACTATATTGCCTTTTAAGTCTTGATTGTTTCAACCATGGAGGTAAATTCTTAGCAGTTGGAGTAGCTTCATTACGGAATTTACAATTAATCATAGCTAGATGTAATCTACTTGAAAGATCGTACATAAATACTCTCAGAGGTTATGACGAAGACGAAGAAGACAACGACAAAGATGAAGAAGATAATGATCCTGTTAGTGTGTGCTTTAACAGAGAAAACAATATTGAAGAAGAAGAGTATGTATTGCTTCACTTGCTACTTTATTCATCAATCACTTAGATATTTATAGACAAGAAACTAACCCACTACTCCACTGACTAAGTCCACTTCCTAGTAATTCTGAAACTGAATTTGACTTTGTTAAACACTAACAAACTGCCTAAATAACAGGACCACTTATTCAACCTAACTAGCTAACTTAGACTTAGTAAAACATTAACAAAAAAACCATAACAAAAAGACAGCCACGTTAATTAAAGCTAATGAACTTCTAACACTCTCCCTTAAACTAATTGTTCTTTAACAATAAGTTTATCTTCGAGATAGAACATACTCCAAGGCATTCACGCAGCTTCACAAATGGAGCTAATTTCCGGGGCTTGGTTAATATATCAGCCACTTGATCTTCACTTCGACAATAAACTAAATCAATTGAACCATCTTGTGTGAGATCGCGGAGGAAATGATACCTCACATCAATATGTTTGCTTCTGCCGTGTAGAACTGGATTCTTCGAGAGTTTAATTGTCGAACTATTATCACAATAAATCATTATAGGCCCTTGCTGAAAACAATGCATCATTTCGAGTATCCTTCTCAACCATATAGCTTGGCATGCACATGAGGTTGCTGCTACAAATTCCGATTCAGTTGTGGATAAAGTAACAATTTGTTGCTTTTTTGAAGACCACGATACAGCACCTGAACTCATTAGAAACACATTACCTGAAGTGCTTTGTCTTCCATCAATATCTCCAGCATAGTCACTATCGCTAAACCCGATAAGATTTGATCCTTCTCTTTTGTAGAAAACACCCAAGTCAATTGTACCTTTTAAGTAACGTAATATTCTTTTCAAAACAAGAAGATGATGTACAGTTGGACATTCCATATACCTGCTCATGAAACTAACCGCATACATAATATCAGGCGTTGTTGTTGTTAAATACATAAGGCTGCCAACAATTTGCTTGAAATGAGTGCTATCAACTTTCTTTCCACCAGAATCCTTTGATAGCTTCAGTCCTTGTTCCATTGGAGTTCCTACTGAATTGTAATTCGCCATTTGAAACCTGTTTAGAATTTCCATAACATATTTCTGTTGTGTAATGAAGATTCCTGAAGGTGATTGTACTACTTCAATGCCCAAAAAGTAATGCATCAACCCCAAGTCAGTCATTTCAAATTCAGCCATCATGGATTTTCTAAAATCATTAAACATCACCTGGTCATTGCCCGTGTAAATTAGATCATCTACGTACAGGCAAACAATCAATAATTTTCCAGCACTTTCTGACTTAACAAAGAGTGTGTGCTCATTTGGACATTTTTCAAAGCCTTCTTTACAAAAATATGCCTCTATACGACTATACCAAGCTCTAGGTGCTTGTTTAAGTCCGTATGGAGCCTTTTTTAATTTGTAGACTTTGTTTTCACTTCCTTCTCGTACATAACCAGGAGGTTGGTCGATATATACCTATTCACGTAACTCACCATGTAGAAAGGCTGACTTCACATCTAGTTGGAAGATAGGCCATGAGTTTTGAGCTGCAAATGACACTACTAGTCGGATAGTACCATGTCTTGCAACCGGAGCAAAAACTTCCTTGTAATCGATACCAAACTGCTGTTTGTACCCTTTTGCGACTAATCGAGCTTTGTGTTTGCTGATTTCCCCCTTTTCATTAAGCTTCGTTTTATAAATCCACTTCACACCAATTGTTTTTTGGTCTTTAGGAAGATCAACAAGTTGCCATGTATCATTCTTTTCTATAGATTGTATTTCAACATCCATTGTATTTTTCCATTTTGTGTCTTTGATTGCTTCTTCAAACGATATAGGATCGCAATCTGCAAACAAAGCAAAGTGGGCAGTTGTATCATTGTCACATAATTCATCTCCACTTACATAGTCAGACATCCATGGCGGCCTTTGTGTTTGACGTTGAGTTCTTTGATTTGTTGAATTTGATGAACTGTTGACATCTAATGGCAGCACTTCTGTACTAGGTGGATCCACGTTCAATACTTGTTGCTGATCTTCTCCATTTTCAACTGTTTCTTCCTCAAAATATGTTGGAATTTGCTGATTTCCACTATCATTCCAGTTCCATGACGTTCCTTCATCAAATAGGACATCTCTACTAATAATTATCTTATTAGTCAAAGGATTGAGTAATCGATATGCTTTAGACTCTTCACTTGTACCAAGAAAGATACATTTCAATCCTTTATCATCTAGTTTTCTTCTTGTTGCATCTGGAATGTTTGTGTAAGCTACACATCCGAAGATTTTGAAGTGACTAACCGTTGGTTTGTGTCCGCTCCAAGCTTCTTCAGGAGTCGCATTTTTAACAGCAAAAGTAGGACTCCTATTAAGTACGTGAACACTCCAATTGACTGCTTCGGGCCAAAATATTTTAGGAACTCTTCTTGTTGCCAACATACTGCGTACCATATTCAGAATTGTGCGATTCTTCCTCTCCGAAACACCATTTTGCTGTGGTGAATATGATGTTGTCAATTGTCTACAAATACCATGCATTTGACAAAAATTAATAAACTCAGTAGAATTATATTCGCCGCCACAGTCTGAACGCAGAGTTCTGATTTCTCTCCCTGATTGCTTCTCAACTAAAGCTTTAAAGTTCTTAAATATAGCAAGAGCTTCTGACTTTTCTTGCAACAGGTACACCCAAGTTTTCCTACTATGATCATCTGTAAAAGTGATAAAATACCTCTTGTTGCTGTTTGAAGTTGGAGTGATCGGTCCACATATGTCTGAGTGAATTAACTGAAGTGTTTTCGTGACTCCAAGAACTTTTCTTCGGAAATGGGTCACGATGTTGTTTGCCAACAACACATTCTTCACAAATATGTGAAGGATTGGTAATTTGAGGAAGACCAATTACCATATCCTTTGCTTGAAGAGTCTTCAACCCATTAAAGCCGAGATGACCATAGCGATAATGCCACAACCATGTTAAGTCTTGTACTTTCTCAACCATACATGCCTGAACATCATCTTGTATATATAAAGGGAACAACCTGTTTGATGTCATGTAGACCTGGGCTATTAAGCCCTTCTCTGGGTGCTGAATTCTGCACTGACCTTTGCCGAAAGTAATTGTGTACTTCTTTTCTTGTAGTTGGCCCACGCTGATGAGGTTAGACTTCAAGTCTGGAACATAGAAAACATCAACAAATTTTACACTATGATTTCTTACTTGAAATTTGATAATGCCTTTCCCCATGACAACAATTTTAGAATTGTTACCAAGTTTCACATAATCTTTATAAGACTCATCCAACTCAGAAAATAAATACTTATTACCACACATGTGATTGCTGCAGCCTGAATCTAAATACCACAAGTTTGATTTGGACTCTTCACTTTCATGGTATGTGATGAGACATGAAAATGTCCGATCTGAATCTCTTAACTCGGGTTAATTAGTCCAATTCGAGCAGTTACTCTGATGAATTGTGTGTTTCTCTTTCTCAGGTATCTTCTAAGGAGTTCAGTGTGAAAAACGGATAAAACCGGGAGAAAGAGACAAAAAGGGTATTTTGGTCATTTAGAGATTCTGGCAATTCTGAACAATGTTTATACTCTATTAAGAAGTAGGTTCTAAGACGAACCCAACGGCGAAAACGGAAGGCAAATCGGAGTCCGGGTGCTAAAAATATCTCAAGTCGAAATTTCGGTCAAAATCAAACCTTTCGGAACACGTGGCACGAATCTAGAACGTCAATCTGAAATATTCGGTACATCTTGGACAGATTCGGGATAGGGCTGAAGAATGATCCAATACTTTCGCGCGCCCAAACTTCGGTGCTCCACGTTTGCCACCTAGCATCCAAATCTCGTGTCCCTTTAATCCGACGGTCCTTCATTGTGATGCACGTTAAGTGGGCTGCCTACACTACACTGATTCATATCGACCATGCTGCCTTTAACTAACACGTGATGGGATAAGATTTGTTGGGAAGGTTTTTTTTTTTTTTTTTGAACCATTGGAAACATATCCATTCATAAGTGATAAAATCACGATTTACATGGACGATAATTGTTATTTCTCTCCTATGAGAACTTCACGAGAGTTGCATACCTTTAAATGCACAAGTGCCTCATGAAGGGAAAGAAATTGGACTAGACACAGACACAAAGGATCCTAAAGATCCGAGAAAAGAATCCCGAAGGATTGACAAAAGGACCCTAAAGATCCGACTAAAAAGACCCTGAAGGCCGACTAAAGAAAATAAAGAAAATACAAAATACGAATAAACTAATTTACATCCCCATCACATTCACAGGCAAACCGCCAATTTTGTCGGAAAACCGCCATTGTCGCCGGAAAACCGTCGCCGGAAAAACTGCTTTCATCGTCGGAAACCGTCGCATCACCGGAGAACCACCTCCATCACAGAAAATCGTCTCCGCCACCGTTTTAATATAATATAAACTCCAGCATCCCCGCCACCCTAAACCACCACCCTTTTGCCACCATCACACCACCACCATCACTTACACCACACAGTATTCACTCCCCCACACCACCATTACAAAACACCACCATACCACCACCACATATATATAGCAGTTGTTCCTACTAGGGCTTGGACAAAATTTATAGTTGAGATTAGAAAATCCTAACTTGTTAGGGTTTGGGAAAATTCTTCACAATTAGAAGCCGAGTGAAGACCAGAACAAAACGTGTCTAGTTGATGACGATGCCATGATTCAAATTTGAAGTTATCTAGACAAAGTGGTTTTGAATTTGATCTGTAATTACTTCAATGATTCTCTATCGGATGATCACTAATCCAGGAAGAAGAACGATGAAGAATTTGATGAATTGCAACGAAGCTTTCATGTATACTCCAATCCTAGGGCTGAAGTAACAGTGAAGAACGGTGAAGAAATGATAATCAAAATAACCCCAAGAGATTTCCTTTTTTGTTGTTGAAAGGAGATATTTCCTTTCCTAGAATCCACAAGTTGATAGGGATAAAAATTAATAGAAAAACAGAAAAGAGGGAAGAATAAAAGAGGAAAATCCGGCGAAGGGAGACCCTTCGCCGGAGAACTAGACTCCGATCTCTCTTCCTCAGGTTTTATTGCAGTTAGGTAGTTGGGTGTTGGGAAGGTTTTTATTCTTTCCATTTATTTCTCATCTCAACCTATTTTCTTCTTTAGGAAGAATAGAGATAAACAGAGAAGGTTATATATATTTATATAGAGGAAACAGAGGAGAGAAATTTAGAAGGAAATTTGAATCAAGAGAGATCAAACAGTGAAGGGTATCTCTCTTCTCTAAAAATGAATACTTTACAGGAGAGAGATAAAAAGTTGATTGGAGACCTAAAGAGAGAAAGAAGCATTCATTCTAGGCAGCATAGCAAGATTGAATTTATTTGATAGAGAGAGAATGACTAAGAAATATTTTTTCTACCAAGATTGATTGAAGGTATTATAGAAGTGAAATCGATATAGAGATTCTATTGGGCTAATTGAAGAAGGCATAGAGATAAAATCAGAGAATGAAATCTAGAGAGAGTGATTGAAGAAGAGAGATACTTGGAGATTTTTGAAGAAGATGGAAAAGAGAGAAAGAAACCAAAATCTAAAGAGGGAAGTCGTTGGGAAGGAAATTCTTTCCTATTAGGCACTGCTCCTCTCTCTCTCTGGAAATTCAAACATGAAATATAGAGAGGGAGATGAATATATTAACAGCAATCAAAGGAGGGATTTGATTGGAGATAATTTTAGTGAGGGAAATTGAAATTCTTACTCTTTATATTTCTCTCACTTCCATTAAGAAGATTTGTGATACTAACAGTAGAGGGAAGATAATTATTTCAGTGAAGATGGATTCGCTTAAGATTTTAGGAGGTGAAGTTTGGCAAGGAGATATGTTCTAAAGAAGGGAATTCGAATTTGGCTTCCTCTCTATAAAAACAGAGACATGAAGGCAGAGAGAGGCATCTCATCTTTGGGGGGCAATAAAAGAGGGAGGTTGCTCTCTGAATCATCTTATTCCTCTCAGAGCTTCATTGAATATTTAGAAAGAGAAAGAAGAAAAACAGAAAGAGTTATCATCATCATCTTCATCCCCTTCTGTTCTTATTTTCTTGTTTTGTGAGAGAACAGAGATTGAATAGAAAGAGAGAGAGAGAGAGAGAGAGAGAGAGAGAGAGAGAGAGAGAGAGAGAGATATTTAGAGAAAATAGAGAAGTAAATTTGATTATCATAGCCATTTTATTTCTTCAATTTTCTTTGTGAGAGAGACAGAGAGTTGAGTGGAATGGATTATTATATCATTCTTTACTGTTCTTGATTAGTATAAAGGAGTAATGTTTAAAGTTTTATCTTCTCTTTATCAGTCGAATTTGTCCATGCTCTGCTAAGACAGAAACTTCATCTTCTCAACTATTTTTTCATCATTCCTCCTTCTTTGTGAGAGAGATAGAGAGAATGATTGTTAAAAGAAATAGAGAGAAAGAAAGTGATTGAAGGAGTTTTAAACAGAGAAGAGAAAGAGAGAGATAGATAGGAATTTTTCTGTTTGAAGAAGGACCTGTTTGGTCCTGAGTGTTGCTGGAAATTAGTTGCTGGAAAATAAGTTTCCTTAAGGGTGTGTTTGGCTGCCATAAGAAAACCAGTGAGAAAAGTTCTGTCTTCCTTCCATTTTCTCTTATTCTCCATAATTAATCTTGTACTATGATTAGCTAACCATCTCTAATCTAGGGTTCATGGTGAAACCATATATGATCTTTTAGAAACATAAGTTATTTGGTTAATTCTCCTAATGTGATTCAATGTTTAAATTGTTTTAATTTGTCAAGTCAATTATCTTTTCACTATCTATGCTTTTAGGTTTGATGTATCGTGCTTAGGTTAAATCCTTTGACGATACATACTTATTGATTGATAGATAGTAGTTTAGAAATTCATTTTTTAAATAAGACAATTACAAATTCATGAGTTAAAAACCGATTTTATCGAAAACATCTCCCGGAATTAGGATAGTTCATTATCCGAAATTCTGAGTTATAAAACGAGAGAGTTAGTCAGTTGATCTCGTGTGTTTAAAAGTAAGTTATTCGGTGGATTCCAAAAACCCTAGGTCATCTCCCCCCATTTGAGTTCCTTGTATCATTATTTGTTTTATTATTTTGTTCTTTATTATTTTATCACCAAAACCACAAAACCAATTTTCAAACAAAACTGTATGATTTCTAAGTCTTAGAATAGATTGACTTAGTCTCTGAGGAACGAACCGGTCTTACCGGAACTATTACTTGACGCCCGTATACTTGCGGGTTGTGACCTATTTAGGGTAACCTTCTAGGCCCATCAGTATGTCATTAATACGATTTCTTCTTCTTTCTCTTCCTTTTCATGGTATGCCATTAATACGGTTTCTTCTTCTTTCTCTTCCTTTTCATGGTATGCCATTAATACGGTTTCTTCTTCTTTCTCTTTCTTTTCTGCAAAATGTGTTTTCTCTTGTTTATTGTAATGCAAGTTAGCAAAACATTCTGACTTAAAATGACCATACCTATGACATCGATAACATTCAACGTTTGACTTATCAAACCTGCCCTCTGATTTGGATGAATGATGATTGTCTCGACCTTTACCTCTGCCAAAGGAATCTGTATGCTGGAAATTTCTACCTCGTCCTCTTCCTCGTCCTGTACCACGACCTCTATTATACCCTCTCCCTCTCACTTGGCCAGTATGGGTTGATGCCTTCAATGCGTGTTCTTCAGAGGGAGGTATTCCCATCCTTTGTTCATGTACTAATAATGAACTTTGTAATTCGTCAATTGATAGTTCATCGATATCATTCGACTCTTCAATTGAACATACAAGATACGCAAATTTTGGTGTCATAGATCTAAGAATTTTCTCTATTATTGAGACGTCACTCAACTTATCACCATGAATGCGCATCTGGTTTGCAATCGCTAATGTTCTAGAAAAATAATCATTAACTGACTCACCTTCCTTCATATGCAGAGTTTCAAATTCTTTGCGAAGAGTTTGAAGTTGTTGTCTTTTCACCCTTGTTGTACCTTGGTATTTCTTTTTCATGGAATCCCATATCTGTTTAGAAGTGTTTTTCTGCAGAATTGTTTTTAAGATGGAACGATCGATTGCTTGAAATAAATAGTTTTTAACCTTCAAGTCCTTTAATCTCTGATCATCTAGCTTCTTTTGTTGAATTTCTGTCATCCGTTCCCCGTTTTCTGGTTCAACAATACCAGTTTCGACGAGGGTCCAATACTCCTTCGATCTCAAGAAGTTTTCCATTAGCATACTCCAATGATCGTAGTGACCATCGAAACGAGGTATCGCTGGTTGAACATAATTGTCGAATGCTCTGTCGGACGCCATAACTGCTTGCTGCTGCAATGAATAGATCTACTGCTTCTTTGGGGAATTTTTTCGAACAGATGATATGCTGGCTCTGATACCAGTGTTAGTGTGTGCTTTAACAGAGAAAACAATATTGAAGAAGAAGAGTATGTATTGCTTCACTTGCTGCTTTATTCATCAATCACTTAGATATTTATAGACAAGAAACTAACCCACTACTCCACTGACTAAGTCCACTTATATATAGTTTGGTAATAGAGAGAGATTATGGTTATTCTGTTGTTGCTGCCACTGTTCGTGATGATCTTGGTGGTGGTGATTTTGGTTGTGCAGATAGTGAGACGCCATGATGAACTCAGGTGATAAGATCTTGAGGGGACATACCAATAGGTACCCAAAGACAAAATATGATAATTAGGAAGAAGTTTGATTTTAATATTTTTGGTGGTAGAGATGGTGGGAAGCCATGGTTATTCTGCTATTCCTAAACCCTTAAATCAATAGTTTAATTAGAAGTTTGATTAAAATTATTTCTGAATTTTAGATTAGGAGACATAACAATAGGTACCCCAAAGACAGAATACAAAAATAGCTAAAGATTTAAATTACTGAAAAATAAAAAAGAATTCACTCTAAATTGGCTCTAATGGTACCCAAGAAGCAAGCTTTTCGGCTTGAAGTCTTTTAAAGGAATAAATTAGAGTTTATGACATTACCCAAATGATCAAGGAAAGTGAAAATACTTGAGAAAAAAAAATGTAAGAAGACACTATAAAGTGAAAGAAGGTGAAAGATATGGAGGAAGAAAGAGAGAGAGGGAGGAAGGTTGAAGGGTAAGCAGGGGAATGAAATGTTAGAAATTTTCAATATTTTAATGAGGCATCTGAAGGATGCCTCGGAGAAGATGGTAGTTGTCCATCTCTTGGAGAAGATGCTAGTGGTCTACTCTTGGGCCATTCTGATGGCTAACACTTCTGCTGCTTTGTCAATGCTTCTTTCTTCCAGTGTTCGGAAGATTATTCCTGGTATGGTTTCTTGACCCTTGATCATTTTAGATAAGGCGTCTGCTAGCGCGTTTTCTTCCCGGTGAATTTTTGTGATGGTGAACTTAGTGAAGTGCTGGATCAAGTTTTTTACTTTACCGACGTACTTGGCTATGTCGATTCCTCTTACTTCGTACTCCCCATTGATCTGGTTGACTACCAGTTGGGAGTCACTGTATACTCGGATGTTGTTTGCCTTGGCCTATAAGGTCATTCGTTGTTCTGCGAGTAGAGCTTCGTATTCCGCTTCATTGTTTGTTACAACGAACTTGAAGGTCGTTGTCTGGAAAGTCTTTTCTCCCTCGGGGTCTATTAGGACAACTCCAACTCGCTTCATTGCTTCGCTTGAGGCTCCATCTACGAAAACAATCCACGTCTGTTCTGGCCCTATATCCGTAGCAGGAATGGAGCACTCCATTATGAAGTCTGCCAGTGCTTTTCCCTTGATGGAGGTCCTTGGTATGTATTTGATGTTGAACTCGCTGAGCTCCACAACCCACTCGGTATGTATGTATCTCCTCTTCTCCGATTTGCTCTACTTCGGTCATGGCCTCCTCCGTGGAAGAAGGCTTAGCTTCAATCTCTCTCGCGACGCTGCCGTCGGTGGACATCATTGTCTTGGAAGCTAATGGAAACGGTTAATTTTGAGATAAAGAGAGAGAGAGTTCGGGTTATCGAACTGTTGGTATTGTTGGAAAGATGCCCTCCTTCTAGCGCCAAATGTTGATGTGAAAAAATGGCCTTTGTTATATCATCATGAAAAAGGGAGTTGATGCATGACAACCTCTGTTATGATCGAATATTCTGTGAGTTGATTAAGATTCCTTCCTGAACTCCTTGCTCCAGCTCTGGTTTTTGCTCCTGCTCCTTGCTCCTGATTCTCGGGGGGAAAACCTGCAAAGGGTTCGAAAACCGCTCTGGCGCTCAAGACAATCAGGGTGTTCTTTGTAGTAAAAGATTGAATGTTGATTGAACCTTTTGGGGGGCAAGTATGTGTTACTCAGTAGAAGTGTAGTTCTCGGTGAAGATCGAGGGTGTCAGGATGTCTTGTGGAAGACGATGGGGGGCCCTTTTATAAGCGATGGTAGGCCGACTGTGTAGTGGCGTAGGTGAGGCGGTGGTCGTCAAACCGTTAAAGGAAGTTACCCTTTATTCGTATCTAGGGTTTCTCTTAGAGTCTATCCCATATCTTAGATAACAGGATGTTCCTATGTTTAAGGATACTTGGTTGATATTCTGCCGAGGTGATAGATCTTTGGGGAGATACTTTCTTTTTGGAGACTCTTAAAGCCCAAACTTGCTTAAACACTTAAGATCTGCAACCGACTAAGATCTTTTAGGGAGATTCTGGGATTGAGTCGGTAAGCTGTTGGCACTTTCATGCCTCCCCAGTTTAGGGCGTGAGACAGAGGCGTAGCTTACGCGGACCCCCCTCATTCCTTTAGAGATTCCAGGGTTGATCTGTTCGTGCTGGGGGAAACAGAGTTGATGCCTCTTAGCTTGTCCTAGCCTCCCAGTTAGGGGTGTAGGTGGCAGAGCGTCGAGGGTTGAGCTATTATGTTGCCTTAAGTCGGGTTGACCCGTTGGACATCAGGTCAGTCAATGTTTGAACAATTTATGTTTATCAATGTGTATTGAAAAGAAGCAGTGACATGGATTTTCTAAATTTTGTCAAACGATCCATTTAAATATTCTTTGAGTCGTGCCCATCACTTCCCTTTTTGTGCTTGTAGTTTTTATGTTTATCAGTGGATGTCATTAAATTATATGCAACAAAATAAATTGTTAGTCAGCTAGTCTTTTTTTTTTTACTAGATCTTCAACTTTTTCTTTAGGGTTATTCCCCAAATAGCCCCCAACTTTGTGGCCATCTTCCTGCCTAGCCACATACTTTATCAAAAATACCCAGGTGACCCCCTTTTTTCAGATTTCGTTATAACACCGTTAACTAGTCATCACCTCACTCTCATCCAACTCATCGCCTCTCTCTGCCATCTCATCTTCTCGCCACCTCATCATCTTCATCGGCGAAGGTCGCCGACCGCCCAATTTTCTGGCGGGCGACCTTCATACATTACAAAATTTTTTCTGTCTTTCTCTCTCTAACACTCCGGCGAAGGTTTCCCTTCGTCAAAGTGTTAGAGAGAGAGGAAGAGAGAAAACATATTTTATTTTTTTAAGAGAGAGATGAGAGTTTAAAATTTTTTTTTTTTTTAATGTTTGAAGGTCGCCGGTGAAGATGATGAGGTGGCGAGAAGATGAGGTGGCAGAGAGAGGTGATGAGTTGGATGAGAGATAGGTGATGGCTAGTTAACGGTGTTATAACAGAATTTGAAAAAGGATGCCATCTGGGTATTTTTAATAAAGTAGGGGGCTAGGCAGAAAGCTGGTCAGAAAGTTAGGGGCTATTTACGAAATAACCCTTTTCTTTACATGTGATTCATATGCAAGTATGGCTCGTCTAACCACCTCAAGAAAACGAAAAATCTTGATTATTTTTGATAAATTGAGGTTATTGTTAAATATGTTGACGTTATTGTCCGTAATGGTCGTCACACAAGTCGAACACTATTATATGTCTTACATATTAAAGTCATCACCGACTTTTACAAATAAATTGCGTAAAGAGAATATACAGAGAATGGTTTGGAATAGTGATTAGTATGCAGGGAACAATTTCGGATGGACAGAATAACTTTTACCATTTTGTGTAAAACGTTGCGCACTATTGGTCAAGTGAATGACACATATGAGGTTTCAGTGGAGGGAGATGGTCACAATATTTTTGCATATCCTTGCCCACCATGTGAGGAATAGAACTATAAAAATAAGGTTTTTTCGTTCCGGAGAAACAATTAGTAGATGTCTCAATAACGTGTTAAATGGGGTAATTCGGTTGCAATCACTTCTGTTGAAAAAACCGCAAGCTGTCTCTGAGAATTCAACTGAATCAAAATGAAAATGGTTCGAGGTATGCACATCTTATCTATGTTTTGAGTAATAAGGTTTTTACGTTACATTAAGTAAGAAATACATCTTAATTGAATAAGAAATTAATTTTGATGTAGAATTTTTGAGAGCTCTAGACGGAACATACATAAGAACTAATGTGCCAGAAAATGACAAACCTCGATATCGAACAAGAAAGAGTGATATTACTACCAATGTATTAGGAGTGTCTTCTCAAGATATGCGATTCATTTACATTTTGGCTTGTTGGGAGAGATCTGCAGCGGATTCCCGAGTTCTAAGGGACACCTTACTTAGGAGAAACGGATTGAAAGTTCCTCATGGTATAAACATATGAGTGATTATTTTATTGTGTCTTTTGTCTCACCTTGAAAAAAATTATAATTTGTATTTTCTTTTATTAGGTTGTTACTATCTCGTTGATGCTGGATATCCAAATAGAGAAGGATTTCTTGCCCCATATAAAGGTCAACGTTATCATCTAAATGATTGGCGGGAAGGATTCATACCTACCCCTGCTGCAGAGTTTTTTAACATGAACATTCAAGTGCTCGGAATGTGATAGAAAGATGTTTTGGGTTATTAAAGCTTAGATGGACTATCTTGAGAATTCCTTCATTTTATCCCGTTAAGACGCATAATCGGATAATATTGGCTTGTTGTCTCTTGCACGATCTCATACGTCAAGAAATTTCAGTAGATCCATTAGAAGAATCATTAGACCGACATATGTCAAATTATACACAACCACATGGTGATCCAATATCGTAATCGATTCTTCAAGACAGTGGTCTACATGGAGGGACGAATTAGCATATAAAATGTTCAATGAGTGACAGGCATCTAGGAACGCTTTTTCTCATGCCTTCCTCTTACTATTATCTTGAAAATTTTCATTTTAGATAAAAAAAATAAGGGGTATTTAGCTATACCCCCTCATCCCTAATGTCCTATTAGGGATGCCCTATTTTTTAATTGGATATTAGGGATACCCCATTTTTTAATTGGATATTAGGGATACCCCCTTTTTTGTACTTAAAAGTACAAAACTACCCTTGTTCTTATTGTTTCTTCGATATCTTATATCTCTTCGATATCTTATATCTCTTCGATGTTATGTTTATCAACTTATTTTCGTTTCTCATAATTTTTTTCTCGTATCTATCTTTTTTATAATTTACTAACAAAATTTATCAAAAATTTAAAAAATTGATAAATCACAACAATTCGAAATAAAAATCGTAAAAGTCGTTGTGATTTATCAATTTTAAATTTTTGATAAATGTTGTTGGTAAATTAAAAAAAGATGGATAAGAGAAAAAAAATTATGAAAAATGAAAGTTGATAAACATAACATCGAAGAGGTATAAGATATCAAACAAAAAAAGAAACAATAAGAACAAGGGTAGTTTTGTACTTTTAAGTACAAAAAAGGGGACATCCCTAATATCCAATTAAAAAAGGGGGCATCCCTAATTGGACGTTGGGGATGAGGGGGTATCGCTAAATACCCTTAAAAAAACTGGTTTATTTCTTTTTCGAATTGCATCGAATATTAATAATTATAATAATCTTATTTTTATTGCAAGTTTGTTCATTGATGTTGCTTATTTATTTTAATTATATGTGATGTATTTGTTTCTTATACATCCAAATGGCACCTCCTACTGATTTATAATCTCACTCCAAACCAACAAGATATTTATGGCTACCTAAAGAAGACGACAAACTGGTCAAGTGTCTGATAGAAATTGTTA
Organism: Eschscholzia californica subsp. californica; assembly: GCA_002897215.1. Taxonomy (NCBI): domain Eukaryota; kingdom Viridiplantae; phylum Streptophyta; class Magnoliopsida; order Ranunculales; family Papaveraceae; genus Eschscholzia; species Eschscholzia californica. The sequence goes on along the minus strand of BEHA01050335.1, from coordinate 199,619 downwards.
TTGGTGGACATTGGAAGGTGGAAAATGATTTCCGATTAGGATAACTTTCTCATCTAAAAAAGTTGATGGAAGAAAAGTTACCAGGATGCAATATTAAAGGGCTGCCTCACATTGAATCACGAATTAAAATATTTAAAAACAGACAGCAACTGTCTCAGTTATTATCTCAAACGCAAGTGGATTTACATGGAGTGAGAAGAAAAAATGGTTATATGCGAAAAGAGTATTTTTGCCGAATGGGTTAAGGTAAGTCCATTATTATCATTTATTATTATTCTTCTTTGAATTTATTGTGTATGTTGAGTTCTTTATTAATCACTTAAATATTTATTTTTCAGACTCATCCATCGGTCAAAGGGCTTAAAAGTAAGCCTTTCCCACATTATAATGCATTGGCAGATATATTTTTTAAAGAGAGGGCGAACCGAAAGGATGCCGGAGCACCAGCTGACGAGGAGGAACAAATTGATGCAAATGAAAATGATTCCTTCGTTGATGGTGTTGACGGGGTTGATGGTGAAATCGATAGGAAATGTGATTATGAAGCATCATTTGCTAATGAGGAAGAAACCCCTAACCCTAGTCCAACTCCAAGCACAAGAACCTTAAACTCTAACAAGAGGAAACATTTTAAAAAATCAAATGAATTCGTAACAAGTTTGGGAATTATCGCTAGTTCGATTAAAAAAATTGCTGAAAGAACGACGGAATATATGGATAAGATGGTTGTAGCTCTTACTCATAACCAAGAAAATGAAACTGCAACCAAAGTGACAGCCGAGTTATCCAAGTTACCAGAAGGATTGGAGTATGACTAAATGTTAGAAGCAACAGATATCCTAATAGTGACTCTTCGAGAGCAGCTATTTTCTTTGCATTGCCACCTGAATGTCGTCTATATTGGGTTCTTAGGCTAGTTGGAAAAAATAGACCCTAGATATAAAAAATTATTTAGTTTAATATTTTTTTGTGGGATTTGGTATTAATAAGTATTGTTTAGGTTTATGAACAAAATTTTATGTTAGATAATTTTTATTTAGGTTTATGAGCAGAATTTTATTTTAGATAAATTTCTATTAAGACCTTTATTTATTATCTTTAAATTCTAACCCTTTGATGTATCGTCTGGTTTTAATATATAACAAAGTTAATGTCTATTTTAAGTAGTATAAGTAAGGGTAAAAGTGAACTCTTACAAAAACTTACATTCATATTCCTGTACGAACCAAACACCTAATTAAGAATATGTCAGGAATAAAATTCTCATTCCTGGTCAAACCAAACATCAAACTACAGTAATCTGATTCCCAAGAATCACGTTATGGGAATGTGATTCCCAGAAACCACATCCCATTCTCGCGCGCCGAACATGGCCTTAAGGTCTAAGGTTCGAATCCTTAAGTACACCTAAATGAAAGAATAACAAAAGTTAAATTTAATACGAATCTTATATTGTAATTTCTTTTCTTTGTGTTTTTATATTTTGTTTGTGTTTAAATTCTTTTTGCTACTTATAGTAAGTTGAAATATTTATCTTGATTGGTTTTACACTTGTGTTTAGATCAATCCGGTAAGAAAAACAAAAATAAAATTATCCAAAGTGAAGTGTTGATTGATAAATCATTTTTTCAACTTAAAATGTAAAGGGCCCCGTCGATACGTCCGCCTAGGCCCCCCAAGGCCGATACTAATCAAATGTTGACAAAAGTTTTTGTTACTAATTCCTTACGAGGATCAACCTGGGCTATCCAAGGTTAGTCTTTGTAGTTTTATAACAGATTAGGGATAATATGGGGTCTTTACTTTAATTATTTTCATTTTTGGGACGATCAGGACGGGCAGTAAGGGAGGGTTTGAAGTTGGGAGAATTACCGAAATCCCCGTGTTTTTAAATTCTCTTTACATAAATCCCCATGTTTATTTAATAATTACATAAATCCCCATGTTCTGTCAGGTTTCACGGAATTACACCGTTAGTGAGAGTGAATTTACGATTAAGTCCATTGGTTAAACAACCCCACTTTTCTTAGACCATTTAGTCGGGGCATCTTCGAAAACTGACGGGGGCGCTTATAACCCCGCCCCTTTCTTCCCCAAATCGACCAACAGTTAACAAAACAATTGATGGTGAATGCAACTCTCTCTCTCACTAACGATTTGGAGCTAGGGTTTCTGTCTCTCTCTCTCTCTAACGATAAGAAACCGAGAAGTGAACAAGGTGTACTGTCTCTCCCTCTCTAACGATTTGGAGCTAGGGTTTCTCTAGGTACTCTCCCTCTCTCTTGTACTCCATCCAAACTACCAGGTTATGTATGAAATTGATGTAATTACGAACTAGGGTAAGGGAATTAGTCTGAATTTGAAATTTCTCGAACTAATGTAGAAACCTTCTGAATTTGAAATTTCTCCAGCTAGGTTAAAGGGTTTCTTTGAAATTTCTCCAACTAGGGTTTCTCAAACTAGGGTTGTGAGATAAACACACGAAAACTGAAGCGGATATTCTTCACGAGCTCATTCAAGGCAAGGACTTCCATCATGATGAAATTATCCGAATTTCAACTCGAGGAGCAGAGCACAGCTTAATGCAACTTTCAATTGCTACAAAGATGAACGCCAAATTTCAGTTACAAAGGTATTGAAATTCAAAAGAGCTTCTTCAAACGATTTAAACTTTTATTGAACCTAACAAAATTAATCATCGGTTTTGTAGAGTTTAGTCGGAGATCATGCAGATGAGTTCTTAGCAGCATTACACACTGCAGTCCGTTTCTTTAAACCTACTAATTATTTTGAAAAGGTATAAACAATTTAGACGGTGTTTATTTTTCTCTCCAACTCAGATTTTAAATCTGATTCGAGATTTGAATTGACTTGAATTAGATTTCAGATTGTCTGTTTTGCCTGCATCTCAGTAAAATAAATCTGTATGAAGAGTCCATTTTCTGACTTAACATGAAATGACTGTTTGGGTGGTTTGTGCTGTCTGTGAGACCTTATTATGCTGTTATGTGGTTTATTTGTGATATTGCTTCCAGAGAGGGTGTTGTCTTGTTGGTCATGGATATGATGTTAAGTAATATGCTTAAGCATGGAGTTGTTTTCGGTTTAGTCTGCGGGACAAAATCATTTCGAAAATCATTTCGAAAAGCTTGCTTATGTGTTTGTGTATTATATTGTCTTGTGTGTTTATTACTTCCGTTCAATCTCTCGCCGAGCTTTATGTTTGATCACATCCAACAATTATATTTGTCATCGGTAAACTATGAAGGGGCTTTTCATCCCGACTTCCAAGGGGTTTTCATCCCCTAGGTGGAAGTGGATCAATCCCTGGTTCAGTTCGAAGTTTTCATCCACCTCAGACGGAAGTGGTTCAATCCCGGGTTGACAAACAATTCATTGGGAAAAGGGACTGGAGAAAAATCCCCTTGGCTAGAAATTGTGCTACATTTTCTAAACATGAAAGTTTGGAAAAGAAAAATGAAAAAGAACCTGATTACAAGACAAAAATATTTTATAAAAATTTGGTGGAGAGAGACCTTAAAGTCTATTTTGTAAAATTTTGTAGTTCCCAAAGGCAATAAAATATTTCTTGTCGTTTTGGTTAATAAAAACAAATTTTTCCTATTAATCTTATAGCTCTAGTTTTTCTCGATAAGAAAGCAATATCACTAGAATCAATTCGAAAAATAAGGTTAAAAAAGGACCAAAAAACAGTAATAATTTGGTTATATCTTGTCCTTTCATTTTGATCTTGTCCCTTTAATTTGAAAGCCTGGTGTGAAACGTAAATTTGTTAGTAAAGGTGGTGTAAAATGTAAAATCTGTTAGTAAAAGGTGGTGTAAAACGTAAGGGGGCAAAGAAAGTAATATTTAAATAGCCAGCGCTTTGGGGAAAGCTAAATAGTTTTCGGGGTGTGAAGACTTGGTAAAAAATTGGTCAATTTTGTTTGACAATTTTATTTAGGGGGAAAGCAAAATAGCTTCTCCACCCCAGCTCTCTCTCTCCACCTCACTTCTCTCTCTCCACCTCATCTTCTCTCTCTCCACCTCATCTTCTCTGTCCCAACCATTCTCTCTCTCTCTTCTCCGATTAGGTCGCTGGCCGGAAAAATTTTTGGCCGGCGACCATGAAAAAAAAAAAATTTCACTCACTCTCTCTCTCTCTAGAAACTCCGGCGAAAGGGTTTCCCTTCGCCGGAGTTCCGGTCTGTTGAAGAACAGACCGGAACTGCTCTGTTCTTCAACAAACCGATCTGGCCTGTTGAAGAACAGACCGGAACTGGTTTGTTCTTCAATAGACCGAAACTCCGGCGAAGGGAAACCCCTTCGCCGGAGCTTCTAGAGAGAGTGAATTTTTTTTTTCATGGTCGGAAAAGAGAGAGATGTGAGGTGGAGAGAGAGAGGTGAGGTGGAATGTTTTTTTTATTTCTCTTTAAAATTTGGGAAATGCTAAATGTACAAAGAATCTTTGACAAGATTCTTGACAAAATGCGGGGTGAACGGTCCCGATCAAAGTCAAACTTTGATCAACTTTTGTCTTTTAGTGAAAATGGGTCATTAAGTCAAGAATTTTGTCAAGGACTTTGTACATGTAGCACTCCCGTTAAAATTTCACACCCCAAAACTATTTAGCTTTCCTCAAAAGGGCTGGCCTATTTAAAATCATGCCGGGTTTCACAAATTCTCCCTTTGAATTTCAACTTTCTCAAATCGACAAAGAGCCGAGCAAGGGAGCGACTCAAAAAGAAAGTCGACAAAGGTAAGGAGCTGAGCAAATAGGGTTTTATATCAAATCTTCACTTCCTCTCTCAAGGATTCGGTTGAACTATCAATTTTGAAATACTTCAATGTTGGCTATACTCAAATTTCTGGTGAGTACACAATACTTGATTTGGTTGTAACCACTTCGATGTATAATTTGTAAAAGATTCTGAAATCTGAATGATTACTGATTCTCATTCCTCAGGTTTTAGATATAATTTTGCTTTCCCTTTTCAAAAATTCATCAAGAAAGTGACTGAGTCTCTTTGAGAATTGTGGAGATGGTTTAGGTTGTACCCTAACTGTTTGATGAAATTCCTCTTTTTGACTAAGTTTTTGTTTGTAGACCACTTCAATGTTATAAGTTGCAAATTAAAGAATTCAATTATGATTTAAAAAATATTATTCTTACTTTCTTATAATTAAGAATCTTAGATAAGTTCAAATTTTGTTAATTAGTTGATCTTCGTTTGTCCATTGATGGTTATGATTTATTATTCTTAATTTCTAAATCCTGAATGTTAAATAAGTTCACATTTTGTTAGTTACTTGAAGTTCGTTTGTCGATTGTTTGTTATCACTAGAAATTACCTTTAAATAACACTTTTACATGTTTTACATGCATCATAGGTAGAAACTTACTTCTAGTGACATTTCGTTAAAAATTTTGTCTAAGTTATAATCCTGGCTCCGACCATGCCTGTAGTCTGTAGATGCTAACTCGATCTAACTCAAGCTAAGGTAATGAACTCCTTGATTGCTTTTAGATATCCAAAGGACACATCGACTATAATATAGTTTGTTAATTACAGATTTGAGCTGATAATCTCTTTGTTAACCTCACTCACTATATGTTGTCTTTCATTTTCTCTAGGATTAAATTACTTTATAAATCGGAAGTAAACCCTGATTGCGGATTGTCGCTGTGAACAAATGGAGGGTGGTCGTATATGCCGGAGTTGCAAGAGGAAGGAAGTCAGAGCTGAAAATGATATTGTGGTATGTCAATCATGTGGAGTAGTACAATCATATGTTGATGATTTTCAATCGCACTTTGGTGGAATAAATGGCCCCCAAGGTACAATGATTCGTACAGGCTTTTCAGTTGCTTCTAACGCTGTTACTGGAGCAGATTTTAGTTATAAAGAAAACAAAAGGTACCATGCCCAAAAAGATATTGAAGACATAACTGGAAAACTATCTTTCAGTCATGGTAAAATTGACGAGGTTAAGCGAATGATCGAAAAAATCACTGAGGATGAATATGGTACCGGCAATTGGTTCCCTATTCTTATAGGTGCGTGCTCTTACATTGTCAGGAGAAAGGACAAGGTGCCCCTTCCAATGACAAAGGTGGCATCAATTATTAATTGTGATCTTCATGAGCTTGGGCGAATGATTGTTCGTGTTGTTGAGTTTCTCGATTTAAACCTGCCCATGTTCGAAATAGCAGAATTGTTTGAACAAGCTATTAAAAATCATAATTCATCTACTTTTGCTGGAGTTTCTGAAGATAAGAAGAAGAAGATGGTTAAACAGGGTACGTTTCTTATTCAGTGTTTACTGATGTGGTTCTTGTCAACGGGACGACAACCAACTCCTATTGTTGCTGCGGTATTGGTGTTTGTTGCAGAATTGAATCAAGTTGAAATTAAGATTGAAGATGTTGCACGAGAAGTTCATGCTGGGGTTACCACGACTAGGCTGCGCCTAAATGAACTTAAAAAGACTCTTGTTAAAGTTGCTCAAGCTTTGCCTTGGGGAAAGAACGTCACGGTTAAGAATATAATGAATAATGCAGCTTCTGTACTTCAATATATGGAGATGAAGTCAAGGTTAAAGCTAGGGGAGAAGAGGAAATTTGTAGAAACTGATGTCGGGTTCGATATAGATGAAATTGTAGGTGACTGTTTGAGAAAAGAATATAATTTTACTTCAGAAGATGATTCTCTCTATTTTGAGGTAGATGGAAGAAATGGAGAAGCAAGCAGCAGTTTAAGTGATGTGGAGAAGCTTCAGATTTCACAGGAGTGCTTGTCTAATATATATACCAAGTTTTCGATTGACAGTGCACTTGCCAAGTCTATGGATGAAAGGGACGAGGAACATAGTAGAAAGAGGATGAGGGGTCTTGATTTACTGGCATATAAGGATTGGTGGAAAGGTAATTCCGATTTGAGCAGAAAACTTTCACTCAAGCAAGTATTGGAGAAGAACGTTGGATATAACGGTTTACCACCTTCTTTTGTTTCTGGTATCTTGGCGCGTGAAAGGAGAAGAGAGAAGATTAATGCTGCCAAGGTCCGAATTGATGAGATAATGCAACCCAAAAGAATTGATTCAACCGAAAAGAAAGGTATAGTGTGCTTGAAGGGAGCAAAAGGAGGTGAAATTGACTGGGAAGATTGTATAATTGAGCTACTCCTCCTTCATCAAGTAAAAGAGGAGGCAATAGAGCAAGGCCATTATAATACGTTGCTTGATCTCCACGTCTTTGATTCTTCTAATTCTAGTCGCGGAAAACTACCCACGTAGACGTTGGCATCCATAGCTTTGAAGACTTGTTAATCTGCAATAATTCAATCTAAACCTACAGATAAAACCATGTAATGTGTTTTTTGTCAAAATTTTATTTCACTTATATAAGTATACATGAGTGTTTTTGTTAAAAACACTTTTAAATGAGTTGTTCTTTACGCTGGTGCTAATAAATATCAATATACGTTTTTCTTCTTTGACTTTTCCTTTCCTAACTGGGTGGAACATATTTCCATATACGTGATCTCTTCTATTTCATTAACTTGGGTTCCATTTCATGTACTCCTTGTGTTCCTATAGCACCTATTGTTAGCTCCACAAGAATCTGTGTTGTTCTTGGACCACAAAAATCACAATCAAGCACCAAAAAGAACTTAATGGCACCAGTTATGTTTGGGTGGTTGCCGTGGAAGTAAGATTTTCTATCCACATTGTATTTATTGGGCGCATTTTAGCTAATATAAACTGCATGTGTTGTTCAGGTCATCGCTAATTTGCTAACACTATTCTCTAGGTTTTATCATACTTGCAGGTTAACTTACTTGCAAACTTCTAATATATTCTCATGGAGTTGTAGCAGCTACCGTTGGTCAGCGAGGACTTAGTGCGCCATATGAGCCAACATTTTCCTGTAAGACTTGCATTAAGTTTAGGATCATGTCAAATTTCTAAATTATAGTCTCGTTTTTCTTCGTTGTAGTTATACACTTGATCCTTTGTGAAATAAATATTTGTCTCTATTGTCAACTCTTTAGAACTAAGATATCGTTTAGTTCGTCCCTTACTTCAACTGTTTAAGATTGAACACAACAATGAAAGTTGCAGTAACCAGAGTACGGTTGGGCACTAAAGATAGATGAGGGAAATTGTAGTTTGAACACGGAGACTTTAACCTGCAGCATCAATTCAGTTCTTGAAAATGAACAGGGAATTCATTCTTGTTTACTGGTAAACTCTTAAACAACAATGGGTTGTCTGTACTTTAAGATAAATATGCTTATACAACTGTCATAGGAAGAGACAGGTAGAGGGAGATATTGCCGTCAGTTATTAAAAAAAAAAGAAAGAATTACTATTTACTAGTTCATCTCGTAAGGAAACAAAAAACTTCTGTATAAAACTTTTTTTTTTTTTTGATTATGATGAGCGGGAGAAGCCCGATCGAATACAAAGAAATAAGATATAAAAAACAGCTAAGAAATCAAATTACATCGTATCATTAGCCCCACCCTTTCCTCATTCTCACTGTTCCTCTAGAATCCGCATTAACAATATTGACTAATTCCACTGGAAGTTGACTAATATTCAAGTGAGTTACCCCCGGTCCGAGCTTCATCTTCGACAGGAAATCAGCAGCCTTATTGGCTTCTCCATAGACATGAAAAACCCGAAAACTCCGAAATTGACTCCGAAGCCTCTGAACTCTCTTCCACAAACGCCTCGCCCTCCATGGTAATTGCTGATGTTGTTTTGCAAGAAGTAACTTGATATTCATCGAGTCAAGACCAAGTTCAACTTTTTGCAATCCGGCACTAAGTGCTAACTCCAATCCCAACTCAACACCCTGTAGCTCGTGTATGAAGATAGTCTGTCCATCAACCTGACCTGTGGCTGCTCTCACAACAGCCCCCTCCGAGTCTTTGATTGTAGTCTTCTTGTTGGTGCCGATCCCATTTAGTTGCATATAGGATTAACCTTAACATCTATCACGTCCATATCATTCTTTACATATCTTTCGATCTTCATAATTCTTGATAGGATCTCAATTGTTTCTAGAAGTTTTTCATTTGGGTTCCTGTCTTCTTTTTTCCATTCTCATGCCGTGAGAATGTGTTCTTGACTTTTTGTTGTATATAAATCATTAAATAATGTCAGACCCTGCAAGTTTTGTGTTTGAAATTGGTACTTTTTTTATTGAGGGTTGTTTCCTTCATTTTCTTATCGAACTCTTGGTTCTGACCCTCTAAAACTTCCTTTATGTTAATCAGGAAGCAATAACCAATACTACGTAATCTTGTATACTTGTCTGTGTTCTTTCAAATTTTCAAAGAGACCACTGTTTTGGTTGTCTCTTGGGTTTTGGCCTTGTTTTCCTTTTTTACATTTCCACTCTTTGGTAATCTTCATATTCCTTCTTGCTTTACCAATATATACATACTCATTGTTTCCTTAAAAGAAGAAATCTTTCTTCATTTTCAGGTGCGAAGAAGTTCTACTGCACTCTAGCCACATGGTAGAATCCGTAAGAGTTCTATTTTCTCCTCCTCAAAGATATATATGTGTTGAAATTAGAATTGAGATTAATTTCCACAAGCCCCTAAACAGTACTTGTTCCTTGATATACTTAAAATAGCACTCAACTTGCCATCACGAGGACAACATAGACGATATCTTTGAGCTTTCTTTTTTCAGCAAGCTTAAGAGTAAAAAAAATTCAATCACATAGGCTTACATCATTAGTTTCAACCTATCAATAAACATATGAAACATCTTCTTCTTCTTCTTCAAATATATCTATATAACAAAACAAGAGTTGTTTTGCTGAGCGGGACAAAATAAATGAGGTTGAGTAGGAGTGTAGGACAACATAAATGACCCTAAAAGGACAAAATATGTTCTCTCTTATTCAAACCCTTCCTCTCTGTAGTTGTTGTTCGTCAAATCTACACCTTCGTTGAATCTCTCCTTCACCATTGTTCATAAACAATGGAATGAAGGCATTTGTGTTACGACTTTGCATACAAAACGACTCTTCATTCTTATCTAATGTGCAGAGTTTTTTGGATCAATAAATCCTCACATGTAATTTTTTAAAAAGAAAATGATGCACACGTATAGGTTTAGAAATTGTTACAGAATCTGAATCAACATTTGGAAGATCCCCCTTACTTTTTTTTCTCAATTAGGTTTCTGCCTCTGAGTTCATTTCCTCTCTATCTCGGATCATGGAAGATACCCTTAAATTTTGATTAGTCGTAAACAATGTGAAAGTACAAAAAATTTCACTCAAGCAGTTCATTGTTTGTAATGGTGTGTGGATTGATGATGAGTACAACGGGGTTTGGTGCCCTTAGTTGGCTTGCACAATGAACCATGTGCTAGGGTCTCGATAGCCTTGCATCTCGCTCGACTGCTTAATACCAGCAGAGCTTTGATTCGCCAAATGGCACAAAAAAAATCTAAAACCTTACTACTTCAGAGTTTCTATATGAGCTTTCAATTGATTTCATTTGTTGCACAAACTGGAGAAAAAATAGGTTTACAGTCGTGAGCATTCCAAATGGACCACCAGATCTTGTGCACAAACTTAAAGATAAGAACTAAAATTCGATGGGAACTCCCTAAAGTGATATTCTTCTTGTACAATAATGGTTTGGTCCGCAAACCCAATTATCAAATGACTCAAATCAGTGATTTGCTCGAAGTGAACAAGGAATTGGCAGAAACCTCAAAGTTACCCAACAAATTTGGCAGCAATCTTCTTGTTCCTTCAATAAAACAATGACTTGTTTGAAGGTATCCTTTCCAAGCCTAGCATGGTTACTCCTGGAGCCGAGTGCGAGGAGAGAGCCACACCGTGAACAGGCTGCTGGCTACACCCTCAAGCTTCTTCATCTAAGAGTTCCCTCAGCTGTCTCTGGAATTATGGAAAATAATATCCATGCACAAATTGTATCTTATTTTAGCTCAACCTGTTTCATTATATCACAAACTCATCACAAAAAATTGATTCATTTTGATACATGACTTTTCTTGTTGTTGTAATTACGAAGTGTGGGTTTGTTTCATATTAAAATCCTCTGTATTCATATAAACAGATACTTTGTTTTGGAAGTTATTGCTTAGTAGGTCTGTCATAGAATTAAATTATTTTTTTCGTCATACAAAAATGATATAACTCTTTTTCAGAAAAATGATTAATTAGTCGCGGGATATTTCTTAATCTTATATATGCAGGAGGCTCTTAAAGTATCTATGACGAACCCAGGATTTATCTATGAACCATTTGAACCTCGAGAAAAAGTTTCATTCTGACAGAGGTTGGTTGTGTTTTTTATGCTTTTCAACTGAAGGTTGCATCCTTGACAAAAAAAATAATGGAGAAAAGGTGGTATGATGGTTTGTTTATCACATATTAGATTTACCGTAATTGTAATTGGAATTCCTCCCATAATTATTTTTACCTTTTTCTTTTAGGGAATGCAGAGAATGATTGAAAGAATGATGGAATCTTCGAGGAAACGCCTCTAATGACTAGAAAACAGTCGATGGGGAGGAGGACTTCAGACTATGAAGGCTGCAGAGGACGCCCTAGTCCTCGTGCCAAGGCCATTTCTCAAGCGCAGCTTGGTTAGTCTTCGGAGGAATTAGTAAATTTAGTTGCACAACCTTTGCAGTAGCCAGGACTGACTGTTTTAGGTATAACAAAACAGCCCTGAACAAAATTGGTGATATTGTCAACCCAAAGCAACTCTAAAATGCCATATATTGGCGGAAATCAGTACACCCTACTAATAGAGCAGAAGGTGTCACAGATGAAGAACCACAATCATAAACTGTTACGTAAATTATTATTGTTTATGGCAAAATGAAGATTCACTTATCTGACAGAAAGTGTCTAACCACCCACCTCTGTCAAGAGGAACTCTATTTTCAATAAGAAGAGATCAAATTAGTCTATTAACTGGAGGTCCATTTCTTCTAAGCGACAAGCAACTTATTTAAAAAGTACAGTTCTTTTTTTTAGTAAAACTAGACTACTGAATTGAGCATTACCGCACCAGTACACCGTAAATTATTATTTTCTTACATAATTTTATAATGAGTGAAGTTATCAACGAGGGTGTCTGTGCCGTAGACACAGGTGTGAAAAGCATCATATGTGTGAAGAAGTCCTTGGAGCAAGCCCTGTTCCCTACCTTTACGGCGGTAAGAGACTTCCCTTAAATATGTGGATAATGTCATAATGATATGAATTTCCAAATCGTTCATGTGACGATCCGAGTCAAGAAAAAGAGAAACATGTACAAGTATAGGTTTAAAATCGGCCAATGCTTTGTCTAATCGCCCCAAGGTTAGAGTTTTCGTTTCACTAGTAGTGATTTAACTAAAATGTTATTTATTTTGCTCACTTGATTACAATTAGTGGTCGACCTTCATTTCACTATAGTTGTATCGATGAAGTTCCTCATAACAGCAATAAATAATCATCAATTACTAACATTTGCACATTCTGCAAATAGGAGAAGAAAATAGGGGAGGTCCGGGTGGTCCAACCGTCCAAGATATTGATTTTAACTAGTTGCAGAGGTATGCAATAATGGAAGATCCGAACAGAACCGATTCAAACGTAAAAGCATTAAGAAGTTATCGGTTTTTCAGGATTTGAAATTTCAGTTCTTACTTTTCTAGTGGATGTGGAATAATCAAGTATTTGTTTACTCAATCTTTCAAAATCTAAAATTAAGGTCTGAAATTTGATTCAGCTTGGAATTGGGTACGAATAAGCGTGTTGTGTGAAACAGGTGCTTAATCCAAGCTTCCCATCGAGTTCGGCACGTCTACTTCATCGGTCTGGGAGGTACTACCAAGTCCGAGTTTTAGGTGCCCGTGACCCGCAACAAGACGGCACAAATGGATGGCGTTGTCGGCTCATGGAATAAATCTCACCTGGACCAGATCGCCCCAATAAGAACTCTATCAATAAACCTATCAACAGTTATGTTGTATTTTCCCATAAACTTACATTGAAGGAACTAATTTCTCTACCCATGTCTATCAATAAGAAGTTTTCGATTTGAGACTATTTGATTGAGATCGATCGCCTACAATAATAAGTCCACTTATATAAATGAGTGGAAAGTGATTGATTAACATTTTCTCTCACTTACAAGTCAAGTAATTGTGAGAATCATATCAAGATTATGTTATTAAAAAGTAAAGTTAGAAAACTTCACTTTCAATGTAATCCTCCACCTCAAGTTCTTGTGAAAAAACAAATGGAAGCCTTATAAAGGGAGAAGATTTTCTAGTGATGTGACTAAATTCGTTTACTTTTGTTAAGGTGTCCCAGTCTTCACTGATTTTTGACTTGTTCGTTCCCTTCTGGATGTTTCATTCCCCAACTTTCAAAGAATTTCGGTTTTTCCTTTGTTGTTTAAGTAGTAGTACAAGGAAGAGAATGCAAATTTAGTTTATTGTACTTTTAAGGTTGATTGCGAGCCCGATTGTTTGTGTGAAGCAAATTAACAAAATTTAAGGATTACATGTGGAGTAAGTATATAGTAGACCTAACTCTCATTTAAAGTCGATTATGTTTCAAAAACATTGTACAAGATTTATCTACTTCGCTAATTTTAATGTTCAAAAATATTTTGAATAATGATAATACAAATTTAATTTATTTGAAAGTCGGGTCTGTTTGTTTTTTATTTTATTTTTTGAATATTATTTAAAATTTTAAGTTTTAAATTTTTTTTATTGAAGTAAAAAAAACAAATATTTAAGAACTTACCTACACTGTAAGGATATCATTAAGGGATGTCTTTTAAAACTTTTAGGCCAAACATGAAAAAGAAAAATTTTGTTACGAATATTAAAAAGAAAAAGAAGGGGAGTCAGGGGTACGACCGCACTCCCTCAAACCCCCTAGATCTGTTCTGTTCAAAATTCACGACTAAAGCGCCCAATGCACGCCCTTAACGCCCCCTGACCCACACTAATCGCGTCTGCTTCCAACATGCATAGCGTCTCATCGTTTTCTTTGTCTCTACGCTATCAATAGGCGAGTGGTTTAATATAAGAGAAGACATTTCCTTCTATTTGGTAAATGGTGGTATTAAACTAATCATATATACCTGGTTGTAAACCTCAGTAACTCATTCAATCAAATTGGGATTTGGAGAACCTTTTGTTAGGAAAAATAACCTAACTTGTTCAGGAATATGAAGGTAAAAGATGCGGAAGTGAAAGTAGAGACACCAAGATAATTTAACGTGACAAAAAACCACTCAAAGATAGAAGGTAAAAACCACGGGACCTAGTCCAGAAATCTTCCACTATAATTAAATAATGAGTCACGCAATTCTTCACCAAACCTATGGTGGATAACCAATTGTTCAAGATGTGCAGAAACATTCTTGGATAACAACTCTTCCCTAAACAAACAGAGGGTTAACCAATTCTTCACCAAACCTATGGTGGATAAACCAAACAATAAAGGGGATACAAAGATTTCTTACTCCTTAGGATATGAACAAATCCTTGATCACCAATGGCTGAAGAAGATAATCACAAACTAAATTGTTTCACAAGATTAATATTTTTCGTTTCTTCGAACCAATATTCTTCTCTTTCAATCTGTCTTGAAAGAACCGCTTCAGAAATCTCTCTCTCTCTCTATGACCTCTTTCTATTCTTATCTCTCTGATACTTTCTGACTTGAAAGTATGATATTTCCTGACCTGAAAGTATGAATAATAGTTCCCCATTCATTCTCTTATAACGATAAATAAGGCGGTATTCCAATAGAAATAGGATTCCTTTTTAGGCTCGAAATAGAAACTTCTATTTCACTCCAAAAAAGGAATAAGAGAACTCCTATTCCAACTAGGAATCCTTTTCATATAAGGAGGGGTCCCAACAAACTCCCCCTCCCGGCTTATGAAAAGGACCCACCATTCCAAAGCCAACAATACTACTATATAACTCATGTTTGCCTTTAGGCAATGGTTTTGTCATCATATCCGATTGTCTTCTACATGGATTTTCTTGATCTTCTACACTTTTTCTTCAATAACATCTTAAATCCACTGATATCTCACTATCTAACTGCATTCATCTCTCATTCACGAATTCACTTGAATCATATGTAAAGTGCGCAATATTGATTTCCTTCTAAATTTCGGAACGATAAATCTAACCTTGCTCTGATACCACTTGTTAGGAAAAATAACCTAATTAACTTTTTCAGGAATATGAAGATAAAAGATGCGGAAGTAAAAGTAGAGAACCAAGATAATTTAAGGTGGGTTACACAATTCTTCACCAAACCTATGGTGGATAAACCAGTTGTTCGAGATGCGCAGAAACACTCTTGGAGAACAACTCTTTCCTAAACAAACAGAGGATTAACCAATTCTTCACCAAACCTATGGTGGATAAACCAAACAATAAAGGGGATACAAAGATTTCTTACTCCTTAGGATTTGAACAAATCCTAGATCACCAATGGCTGAAGAAGATAATCACAAACTAAATTGCTTCACAAGATTAATAATCTTCTTTTCTTCAAACCAATATTCTTCTCTTTCTATCTCTCTTGAAATAACCGCTTCAGAAATCTCTCTCTCTATGACCTCTTTCTGTTCTCATCTCTCTGATCTCTACCTATCTCTAATCTGGGAGGATATGATCTGAAAGCATTCTCCGGTAACTCTCCCAATTGGGAGATACTTTCTGACTTGAAAGTATGATACTCTCTGACCTGAAAGTATGAATAATAGTTTCTCATTCATTCTCTATTTATAACAATAAATAAGGCGGTATTCCAATAGAAATAGGATTCTTTTTTAGGCTTGAAATAGAAACTTCTATTTCACTCCAAAAAAGGAATAAGAGAACTCCTATTCCAACTAGGAATCCTTTTCATATAAGGAGGGACCCAACAAACTCCCCCTCCCGGCTTATGAAAAGGACCCACCATTCCAAAGCCAACAATACTACTATATAAGTCATGTTTGCCTTTAGGCAATGGTTTTGTCATCATATCCGAAATATTGTCTTCTACATGGATTTTCTTGATCTTCAACACTTTTTCTTCAATAACATCTTAAATCCACTTATATCTCACTATCTAACTGCATTCATCTCTCATTCACGAATTCACTTGAATCATATGTAAACTGCGCAATACTGATTCCCTTCTAAATTTCTGAACGATAAATCTAACCTTGCTCTGCTACCACTTGTTAGGAAAAATAAACTAATTAACTTGTTCAGGAATATGAAGATAAAAGATGCGGAAGTAAAAGTAGAGAAACAAGATAATTTAACGTGGGTTACACAATTCTTCACCAAACCTATGGTGGATAAACCAATTGTTCAAGATGTGCAAAAACACTCTTAGATAACAATTCTTCCCTAAACAAATAAAGGTTAACCAACTCTTCAAGATGTGTGGAAACACTCTTGGATAACAACTCTTCCCTAAACAAATAAAGGATTAACCAATTCTTCACCATACCTATGGTGGATAAACCAAACAAGAAAGGGGATACAAAGATTTCTTACTCCTTAGGATTTGAACAAATTCTAGATCACCAATGGTTGAAGAAGATAACTACAAACTAAATTGCTTCACAAGATTAACAATCTTCTTTTCTTCGAACCAATATTCTTCTCTTTCCATCCCTCTTGAAAGAACCACTTCAGAAATCTCTCTCTCTATGACCTCTTTCTGTTCTCATCTCTCTAATCTCTATCTCTCTCTAATCTGAGACGATATGATCTGAAAGGATTCTCTAGTAACTCTCCCAACTGAGAGAATACTTCCTGACTTGAAAGTATGATACTCTCTGACCTGAAAGTATGAAAAATATTTTCTCATTCATTCCCTATTTATAATGATAAGTAAGGAGGTATTCCAATAGAAATAGGATTCCTTTTTAGGCTTGAAATAAAAACTTCTATTTCACTCCAAAAAAAAAGAATAAGAGAAATCATATTCCAACTAGGAATCCTTTTCATATGAGGCACCCAACACCTTTCGTCTAAAGTCAAAGAATTTGTGAAATGAGTCGGACAACACAAAAAACTCTTCACATTTTGATGTATTTTAAGACCCGAAACAGAGGAAAAAAATTCAAATATGAGTCTGACTCCAACAAGCAAATGAAGACAAACAATCACCATAGTCGATGTTACGGATGATCATGTGATGCGTTAATCCTCTTTTGAAATAATAAAATAAAAAAGCAAGAGATTAAGTTAAACTATCTATACGTGAGAAGGGTCTACAAATGAACCATGACAGTGATCTTATAATACTAAAACTACACTTATCTCACCTAACCTATAAACAAATACAAATTGATAAAAAGAGTAATCTAAAAGCTTAGTTGTTGAGAACCAGGTTTGAATATCATTGCTTAGTTAAGAGTATTATTATCGAGTTATTAATAATCTAGACTCATAATTGGATTCGTCTCGTCGAGCTCTTAAATTTAGACCTAAAATTTGCCCAAAAACAATTCCTAACAAATGAGTTATTAATATTTAAAATTGGTACAAGAATTAATTCAACTGAACGAAGCGTGAGCTAGATAGTCCCACATCGAAAACAAAGAAAGAAAATTTTCCTTATCATCACTTGCCCACGCATCTTAAGTAGTGGCGAGTAGGGGTGGCAATGGGTACCCATTTACCCGGAACCGAACCGAAATTGTTTATGTCGATTCTGGATTCTCATTTTCATACCCGATAAGAATTTAATACCCGACGGGTATTGGCCGATTAGAATCGATAAGATTAGAAATGATTAGAATTCAATGCGTAATTAGTCGATTCTTTCACAAATTTTAACGTCTTAATTACTTATTTTATGTTAATTATGTTCTAATCATGTCGAATTGAGTTTCTCACTTAACATAACATTCTTAATCGATAACCAAACAATATTTAATAACAAATTTTATAGCAACTTAAAATATACAACAATCATATTTGTCGTAAATATTAATAATTCATTCATGTATCTTTTATTTAATAGATTCTACCGAAAATATTTGAATTTTTGAATGAAGTATACAATTAAATAAGAAGTCCTAAAAAGAACCGATAAATATTCGATACCCGACGGGTACTCGCATTTTTATAGGTTCCGGTTCTGAATCCTTAAATTATGGAACCGAACCTGGAACCGCTAGGAACCAGAACTATAATTTTTAATAGGTCCCGGTTCGGGTATCTCACTACCCAGAACCGGAACCGGTCCGTTGACACCCTTAGCGGCGAGGCCAGAAATAATATTATACGAGGACTCATATAAATAACAAAAAGAAAATAGCGAAATAAATTCGTTGATTGTAGTAATATCAAGTTCTCATATCTATAGTTGTTTATGACGGATTTCAATCTTATGAAATCGTTGCGTAATAGTCTCTTTATCAATTATATCAAATATATCTTTCTCAATATATACTAGAAACTTATATTTCAGCATTCTTATACAATATTTAATTCAACAAAAAATTCTTATACAATATACAAAAAAATTAATAGCAGTCTCATACTGTCGTTGCATACTTGATGATAAATATTAATTATGTACACTTGAACTAATCAACTTGTGTAGAACAAATAAAGTAATTCATAAGAAAATATATTATGGAATATAGTCTATAAGTACTATTATACATATTGGAAAAGATGAAGATATTGATAGAAATACTTTAATTTGGGGGGAGAGAACGATCATCATAAGATATTAAAACTCCTGATTGTTTAATTGCTTCAATTTGTTTTCTAATTCTACCCATAGTCTTATCCAAATACCCAAAAGAAAAAAGTAAATTAAGAAGGCAGTACAAAGTCAGCCAAGAGCAAGTGTGCAACTAAAGAAATTGGCCAGCGCTTCGGGGAAAGCTACATAGTTTCCGGAGTGTGAAATTTTAAAGGGAATATGTGAAATTTTAGAAATTTTTCGGGGAAATAAATTTTAAGGGGAAATAAAAAAAACACTCCACCTCACCTCTCTATCTGTCTTCTCCGACCGGAAAAATTTACCGGCCAGCGACCTTCGACGTAAAAAAAAAAAAAAAATTTTTTTTTTTTAATCTCTCTATAAATTTTTTTTTTTTAAATATCTCTCTCCTCTCTCTCTCTAGATCTGGTGAACCAGATCTGGTCTGCGAACAGACCTTTAATGACCTGTTCGCAGACCTTCATGAGATCTAGAGAGAGAGAGGAGAGATTTTTTTTTTATTTAGAGGGAGAGATAAAAAAAAAATTTATGTTTGAAGGTCGCCGGCCGGAAAATTTTCCGGCCGGCGACCTTCGACGGAGAAGACGATGAGGTGGAGAGAGAGAAGTGAGGTGGAGAGAGAGAGGTGAGGTGGAGAAACTATTTTGCTTTCCCCTAAATAAAATTGTCAAACAAATTTGACTAATTTTTTACAAAGTCTTCACACCCCCGAAACTATTTAGCTTTCCCCAAAGTGCTGGCCAAGAAATTAGGTCGTCTAATTCTATTCCTTTGTATGGTTTAAAGTGACATGCATGTTGGCTTAACAGATTGATTGGAGGCTTGGAGATTAGCCCACTCCTAAGTGTGTCCGGCCACGAGCTTGGGAGATTTTTGGGCTCATCAATTCTTTTATAAGAGACGGTCCATTTTAGCAAGATGGGAATTTAGGTTGCTTTAGTGGCACACTTTGCACACACACTTCGTTTGAGGAGCGATTGGAACACTTTTCTTTTCAAAACTGAGATCTACTCTGACGACGGATAGACGGGGAGAGGATTAGAAGAATCTTAGGGCCGGATGACCTGAGGTTGGATAGGATCTGGGCGGACATGGAAGTTAGAGATCATATGGTCCAAATTTGGGCGCCTATCCCACAGGGTTGTTGGAAGTCAACATTCAAGTGTGCCTGTTAGGAAAGAACAGTCAATATACACTAAACAAATTATACAAACAAGAGAGCAAAATTATTAACATTTCGAGAACATTTATCACAAAAACATTAGAATTCTAAGTAGTCAGTTAGTTGATTAGAAATTCGTATTACTTACTCACAGTTCGTCAGACTTTCGAAAACTAGACGTACCATCTAACTTTGAAAAGATAACGTTGTTTTCTCCTAGGAGACGAGCACCTGATATGTTTGTATAAGTAACATGGTGTAAATTGTCTTTAAGGACAAAGTTCACTCAACGGCGATTCTTGCTTTTTTACTTCTTTTAGTATTATTGTTCCTTTTGTTTATTAATTTTGGTTTTAAAACAGAATTAGCTCTCTTATCGATCATTTATCCGTCGTTAGAGTATGTACTCTCTCAACCTCTCTTCTTTGTTGTCCTACACTAACATTTGGAATTTCATTTCATGTTATTTTTTCTAAATTTTGTAAAAGACTCAATCAATCAAATTTCAAACAACATACCTAATGTCTACAAAATATCGGAATTGTAGTGCATAAGGTGGTGTATAATATGGAAAAGTCGTCCTAAAGAAACCGATCTCTGAAATATGGTCTATCATGAAGTATTTATAGCTCTCCATGGTCTTGATGGATCAATTAAGATTTCGCGACAGTTGACCACCTTTATATGGGAGACACGTGTTTGTATCTTAAACATGAGGGGCTAGCACACGTGATATAATTCTGGTGTTAGTATCAATTTTTTGGTACCGTCGTACTTATCCCCGTACAGGCACATGTTATTTAGGCGAGGCCAGACTTCAACTTCCCGAGGTTTTCTTTGATGACATCTCGACTCTACTTCTAAAGTTGAGCTTATGAGCTGAATAACTCGAATTCACCCTGTCCTTTTCCCTTTAGCCAGAGCAGAATTTAAATGTCAATGAGACTCGTGGCCGACTTCCTTCTAGTCTGTTAGATAGGGTTTATGTGGCAAATCTTTATTCAAATTTACTCATTCGTCAACTGTACTGAGAGTTGATTCTCGTGTCAATGACTCGTGTTGTTTGACTGGTCAAGAATGACTAATATTTGACTCAACAAGTGAAAACAAAATAGTTGTAATAAAATTATATGTTGTATAATAAAAAAAATCCAAGTGATGATTATACAAGTGTAAATATTTACTAAAATAACAAGCTGTAAAAAATTTCACCCACTCAACTAATGGACCATTGTCTTAACAAAAAAAAAAAAAAACTAATGGACCATTGCAACAAGAAAAACTAATGGACCATAGATAGTACTACTCTACTTCTTTTTTTTGTTGAGAAACTACTCTACTTCTTGGTGTTCTTGTTTTCTGTTGTTTTATAGGAGTAAATATTAAACATTGATCATCTCCATTTCTTGGTTGAATAAATTACATTTTTGTTATTTTGTTTTCTTCTATCATTGATTTATTTTTGGCTATTTTCTTTATTATGGATTCTGGTCAACAAAGCTGAATGAAAAACGTCCACCCACCGACCACCGAATTGACTCTTTTAACTGTTTGACTTTTATATTGACTGACCAATCACTAGGTCGGTGCTATATTTTATTCTTTCTCTTTTGCGCTTTCCCATATTTTTGTTCACAAATATTCTCCGGCTCTCACCGGATGTCAGCTCCGAACTATCTCAAACCCTTCGACCCAATTTGGGTTTTTGTACGAACATCATATTTTCCACATACATTGCCTGTACTTTTAAGGGTTTTTACCGTGCATAAAGTTTGGATATTTGTTGTCGTCCAACTCAAAATTAATTGGCTATGAACCGAGAGGACCTAAACATTATATTCTTGATTGTTAAATAGCCCTCCTCCCATGCAGGACTATTCTCACATCTTAAGGGACATGAAAAATTCATTTATTTATACTACTATCTTATTTATACTCAAATTTAATAAATTATTGATTTTTATTTCCATGAGAATCGAACATAGGATCTCCCATACGTAGAATAGGTATCCAATCACTACAGCAAGTGTTGGTGGATGTGGACAATCATTTATTAGTTAGTTAAAAAGATGCGCAAACAATTGTTTAGCCAATTGGTTGTGCATCTAATCTAAAATCTCGGAGGTCACATAATCGATTCACGGTCAAGATGAAATCAGTACCGACCTGAATTTTGGGGGGGAGGGGGAAAGGCGAATGTATTGACTATGACCCCTACACTTTATAAGATAAAAAAATGTAAAAGTGGATTAACATTTTTTTCTTTTATATTATCTATAGTTGTTAAAATTAGACATGAAACAAATACTACTTAAACACCGTTGTTCTTTTTGATGCAAAATAACTAAACACATTTGTATAGTCAACAATATTCTCAGTCTAACTCTTGTTCAATAAATATCAAAGTTAATCCATTTAAACATTAAAAAAGAAATCAAAGAAAAATGAAAGGGTCTTTATATGGCCTTTCATGCCCCTAGAATACATCACTTATTGACTTGTGTTAAAAAGTGTAAATAAACTACTACGATGAATCGACTTTCATGCTCATAGAATAGCCTTAAGGGTCTTTATATGGTCTTTAGGATCCAAGGACTTATTCAATCCATGATGTATCCATAATATATTGAATGTAATGACAATTGGTGTCCAGTTAAAAAAAAGTTCACAATATCTTCATTTTAATATAAACTGCAGATCCAAGCCAAATGATTTGTTTGGATAAAAGAAAAGGCGAGGTACACAATTTTGAGTGTCACGCAACGGCTCTGGTCCAGGTATACCCCTTGTTTTTAGAGTCATTTAAGATACTTTGCGACATGGCCCGAGAGTTACTTCTACTCCTCAGTCTCTCTATTTTCGACTAAGGAGTGACGAGACTCATGATGATGCATAAATTGTCAAGATGTTGACTGACGTCACAGAGTCAAGAACGAACCTGAAGTCCGACGGGTCAACCCAGCTTAAGGAAAATAGAATGGCTAAACCCCCTACACTTAGCTACCCACACCCCTAACTGGGAGGTCAGCTTGAAGCGACAACTGTTGGTAATTGGCAGTGTCTACTAATGTTGTTAGCAGAACCTCAGACATCACATGTCTAACATTAGTATCCCAGGATCACATGCATAAACTAATAATCAACTAAGAGTTTAGAGATTACCTTAATCGCTAGTTTCCCCTTGAACCTTCCAGTCGCTTTGAGAAGACCAAGAGCTCCAATTGTCGCTCCTCTACTTGGGACACCGAATGGTCTACTTAATCTCCCACCTTGTAAGCTATCTAGAACTCCAATGGTAGTTTGATAATAAGAAGAACTACTTCTTCTTTATTTGACTAGTTGATAGCTTTTGGAAATTAGCTCACTTTCTGAAGGATTTATCCGTTCGGTCTGAAGGAGATGTCCTTCCGAAGGAGTGTCCTTCGACCAAGGTGGCAATGCGATCAATTTGTCAGTTAGGATAACGATGACCGCACGTAAAGATCATCCAGTCCGGTCCAATTAGGGGTCGTAATGCTTTGCTAGAAGCCAACTACGATCATCGGATCAAGGAGTTGATTCGAGGCTAACATAGACCGGATCCTACAACGGGTTACACATAAGAGTGGTAACTTGATCAGAGAGTATTGACTAGACGGGAACTGGCTTAAGTTGGATGGGATTCAACCGGGAAGGCCAAAAGGGTCCGAATGGAGATTCGGGACAAGATAGAAAGGAGGCTCTTTGGGCCGGCCATGAGATGGCCGACCAGAGTAAGTGGGCCGGCCACATAAGGCCCATGGTGGGCTGCCCTGGCCGGCCACACTTAAGGGGATTATCAAAATACCCCAAAAAGGGTATTTTGGTAATTATCTTTTCTGTGACCCAGAAAATAGAAAACCTAATCTGAATGAGATTCTAATTAGGGTTTGTCTATATATTGGGTCAGTTGAGAACAGAAAAGGTGTGGATTTTTCTCTAAGGAAAATTATACAGCTCTCTCTCTCTCTGAATATACAGCTATTGGAGAGAGAGGAATATAGAGAAAAAGTTCCCATTCTATCAATCTAGTCAAGAAGAAGAGTTCTTCTCAACCTTCTACTAAGTCCTAGCAGTCTGAAAGGAAGGGAGATCAAGTCTATTCACTCGGTGTCTCAAGTAGAGGAGCTACAGTTGGAGCTCTCGATCTTTGCATGCGATTGGAATGGTTCGAGGGAAAAACGCGTTAAGGTATTTATCCCTCTCTAGTTCATTGATTAGTTTATGCATATAGATCCTGGGCAATTTAGTGTTAAACATGAGATGTTTGAGATTCCGCTTACAACACTAGTTAGTGTATGAGATACACCAAAACCCTACACTTTCTCCTCTCTACCTGATGTGGTAGAGTAAGAAAGCTCTTAGAAAAATTCCACACCTTATTCACTACCTTAAGGGTCATTATATAGAACCCTAATAAGAGTCTCACTCAAATTTGGTTTCCTAAAAGACCCTTTTGAATAAGATTAAGGAAATAGCCGAAAATAGAAACTAGTTGCTATTTTCTCAATTCCTTGATGAGGGGACGTCCAAACCAGACCAAAGTTGGCTAATATAACCTTCCCTATTAGGGGAACCAACCCTCCAATTTTCAGCCCAATCTGAGACAAAAAAAAATCTATTTTTGGCTCTAGGCCCAAAACCCCTCTTTCGGGCCTTTTGTGCTATCTTTACCCAAACTTCTTTTGGGCCTATGAGACATATTTATGGGACTCTCCCATGATTATATATCTCATTACCACTAGTCATATCATCCAACTAAATAACCATTCTTATGTGTAACCCGTTGTAGGATCTGGTCGAAGTTAGCCCCGAATTACTTCGTAATTCGACGATCGTAGTTGGTTTCTAGCTAAACACTACGACCCCTAAATAAACCGGACTTGATGATCTTCTTTATAAATTGTCCTATCCGACAAATTGTTCGCATTGCATCTTTGGTCGAAGGGCATCTGCTTCACCCCCATCGTCCTCTACAGGTCAAACTTTCTTCACTCACTCAACTCACTGAGACACACTCGATTTCTCCAACCAGAGAGGTCCCCCCCATTACTACAAAGTTCCCATAAATTTCCCCCCAAAAGATCAATCAATATTCATTCTTTTACTGCAAAAGAGCAACCTGACTGTCTTGAGCGTCGGAGTGGTTGTCGAACCCTTTGCAGGTTTTTCCCGCAGGAATCAAGGAGCAGGAGCAAGGAACCAGAGTTGGAGTAAGGAGCACGAATCCAGAATCGTAGTCAATCTAACAGAATATTTAACCTTAACGGACGTTGTCAGGCATCAAGTCCCTTTGTTTCGTGCTGATATAACGGAAAGTCATTTTTTGACATCAGCATTTGACGCTAGAAGGAGGGGGTCTCTCCAACAATATCATCAATTTGGTAACCCGAATTCTCTCTCACTCTCTAAACTAACTGTTTTCCTTAGTCCTTCCGGCGATCATGTCATCGAACGAACGCACACTTCGAGGGTATGAACCCAGAACACACAATGCGGACGAACTCTTAGCTGAAATCAAACAATTAAAAGTATATCGATTACAGAAGGAGCAAGAGATAAGGCAGCTACAGGAAAGGCTCCGAATGGCCAGAACCGACCGAAAAGAAGTAATGGCGGAGGAAAGAGTAGGAGTAGTCAAAAGTCAGGCCCGAAAGTTCTTCTCTACAACCGGAGACACTTTCCCTCATGAACAAACTGCTAAACAAGTAACCGTCCTTAGCTAAAGGCATTCTGATGATGTTAGAACACCCAGCTTCAACCGTCGAAGCACCCAGCCCAAGTCGAGTACTCTAAAATGGATGAGAGCCGATCTCGAGCCCACGAGCAACCCGACCCGC
The DNA here is from genome assembly GCA_002897215.1 of Eschscholzia californica subsp. californica. Lineage (NCBI taxonomy): Eukaryota > Viridiplantae > Streptophyta > Magnoliopsida > Ranunculales > Papaveraceae > Eschscholzia > Eschscholzia californica. The sequence goes on along the minus strand of BEHA01050335.1, from coordinate 173,818 downwards.
GTCGAGATATTAATGCGGTATATGTCGGGGCTGATACAAAAACTTGACCACACGTCAAAAACCCTGATGGCAGAGCTCGAGTAGAAAGAAGAGCTGGGTCAAAAGGAGGATCATTAGAAAAAAAAAAAAGACAGGGCAACCCCCTAACCATGACGATGAAGGTCCTCCGAATGGGGAAGGACCGGAACAACGCCCAGAGGCCATGGGGAACATCAGTACCATAGTCTGGGGTCCAACCTTCACCAAAAACATGGAAAACAAACGGCGCAAATACGCTAGTGAGGTCGAAACTTCGTCGGCCAAATCCAATGTGAAAGCACCACAAATCGTCTTTACAGACGACGACCTAAAGGGAGTAATCACCCCCCACACCGATCCTCTAGTAATAACAGGTGTGGTGGCTAACTGGAACGTTGGACGAATTTTGGTCGACACGGGAAGTTCGACCGAGGTTATGAGCAAGACGTGCTTCTAGAAACTTAAGGTAAGACCTCAACAACTTATACCCTACGAATCATGTCTAACAGGGTTCAGCGATAACCAAATCAAGACAGAGGGGATTGAAGCACTGCCTATGCTGATTGGGGATGGAACGGCAAGCAAGGCTATATGCTGAATTTCGCTATAGTCGACAAATTGCTTGCCTACAACATCATCTTAAGGAGAAACTTCCTGAAAGAATCAAGGGAAATTGTCTCTATAAATCACTTGATGATGAAATTCCCGATCCAGGGAACGAGCCTTATAGGAACGGTTTCGGGAAAACCAAGAAACAGCAAGAGAATGTTATCTAATCTCAACCCGAAACTGCAAAAATGGGACAATCCCCCGATCACCATTAGAGAGGAGGGAGTCTTCTACAATGTTCCCACGGCGGAGTTTCAATCAGCGTAATACCAGGATCACCCAGGTACCACAAATAACTTTTACAATCACTTCTTTTCAATTTCCATTCATAATAAAGCCGGTAGGCTGGAGTGTAGCGTTACAAGCTGCAATATTTCTTAAATAAGTAATACTTTTTCGAAACAAGTATTATACAAGGAGAACTCCTAGTTAAACTTACTTTGCTTCGGCAAAACGGATAACCTTGGTAGCGAAAGCCACGACCAGGGCCCCTAAGGAGAAGTCCTAGTTAAACTAACTTCGCTTCGGCAAAACGGATAGCCCTGGTAGAGAGAGCAATGACCAGGGGCCCTAAGAAGGAGTTCTAAAGAAACTTACTTTGCTTCGGCAAAAAACGGATAACCCTGATAACGAAAGCAACGACCAGGGACCCTAAGGAGAAGTCCTAGTTAAACTAACTTTGATGAGGAAAAAAAATATCCTTGGTAGAGAAAGCCATGACCATGGGCCCTAAGGAGAAGTCCTAGTTAAACTAACTTTACTGAGGCAAAACGGATAGCCCTGGTAGCAAAAGCCACGACTGGGAGCCTTAAGGAGAAGTCCCAGTTAAACTAGTCGTGCTCAAGCCGGCGAAGTAACCCTGGTAGCGAGAGCCACGACCAGGGGCCCAAAGAGAAGTCCTAGTTAAACTAGCAGTGCTCAAGCCGACGAAATAACCCTGGTAGCAAAAGCCACGACGAAGGGCCCAAGGGGAAGCCCAAGTCAAAATACGAAGTTATTGTCTAAACATAATATGCAGGGCTAAGCTGGGTTCTATTTTTAGAGGGAGTTAGTAAGACTAGGACATGATAGATTAGGTCTAACTTTCTTTGTTATGCTGCAGAAGTGATCATACAGAGCATGCGTACTAAGTTAGGAAAATTGCACAGTAAGTTAGGATTGCGCTAACAAAATAATCCACTATCTTGGGGTCAAACTTCACATGTGGTTACAAGAACGAAGATCAACATTCTAAAAACAAAAAGAGAAAAACTCCTACCTCCATATAAGCATGGTGAGCAGATAAACGTTCATCCAAAAGACAGAAATACATACCAAAACGGGAAGAATGACAACTCAGCAAAGAATAAAAGTTCATTAATCAAAGACAAGGGACGAACAGAGAAAAAAGCTAAACACTTAGAACAATCAAAGTCCCTCTTCGGGGGAAGAAGGGTCAGGACGACCACCAGAGTTGGGTTGAGGCACCGAGAAAGTAGAACCCTCATCGGAATCATCGTCTGCTAGAATCACAGAAGCAGTAGTTTCATCCTCCCATTCATCGTCACTAAAGGGAAGGTCCTCTTTTTTGCCCTGCTTAGTAGCAACGGAGTCAACCAGCTCGGCCACTATTTCCTTATTAATACGGTGCAGGGGAGAAGAGTCGTCAGGGGCATAATAGCGACAGGCAGATTCCGAAACAACCATGAAAGTCAACTTGCGCTGCTTCCTAAGAATCTTTGAAAATTTGTCTCCACACTTAAAGCTGACGATGGTCTTCTCCCGGTTCAAACGGGCCAGCTCGAAGATGTTACGGCGAGCCTCTTCAAAAGAAATCTTATCCTTCTCCCTCCGAGTGACATGACCAGCCTCCCTCTCCTTGTGGGCTTTGAGTTATTCCTCGAGAGCAGAAATACGAGCACTAAACTGCTCAGATTGTGACGCGGAGCTGGACTGAGATTGCTCGGTCTGCAACTTCCAAGAATCTCGATCGACGATAATAACCTTCAAGTCGGTACTCAGTATCTCAGCCTCGCTCTTGAAAGATTGAGCGTTCTGCTAACACCGGGACAGCTGAGACTCCAAGCGTTCAATTTGGCTCAAATAGGAGGCAACATCTTGGCTAGCTCGAGAGCTCTGCAATAAAACATAATCAGCTAAAGAAAAAAAGGAGTAGCGTAAAATTTCAGCAGGTCAGAAAGAACACAATACCTCGCCCAGAAGATGTTGATCGATGACATTAAGCATAGAGACCAAGGAACGACAAAGGACTCTGGGCCAGAGGGGCGACTTAGAAGGAAGCTCAACGACAACAGAATCCTATCCCTTGTCAGCCCTGGAGAAGTTACTGGCTCGGGTCCGAGAAGCGACAACCCCGCTCTTCACCAGAGGAGTAACCATGAAAGAAGACCCCAGAGGAGCCGAAGGAGTGACGGGACTACCGAGCGCACGGATAGTGATGCCGGCGGAACTTCGGTCAGCCACCGACTTGATACGAGGCTTCTTGACACCAGAAGAAGATGGTTGATCACCAGTTCTGGTCCGTTTCTTCAGGAAAACTAAAAAGGGATATGCACAAATAAGAAAAGAACAAAAAGAGCACAAAGACGAAGAAATTATCTATATAACAAAACACATTGGTTGTGACTAGGACAAGCTGACTAGGACAAAGAAAAGATAGAAATTGCCAACTGGATTGGAACATTACACTTTGTATTTAACCTCCACAAGTTCTTGGATGAAACGACCTAATTCGGAATTCCAAACACTTCTCCTCCACAAGTACTCTCATGAAATTCTAATGGTTTTGTAAACCTCCTCTACTCCTCCAATAACCAATTCATTTAATCCAATGAATCAAAGAATTCATTCAACATCCATACCCCATAACCTCTCTCTTTTACAAGCTTTTTCCTTCACTCTCTATATAATCATTCTTCCTTTTCAACTACAACACACCAAGTGTCTGATAAATTATATGAAAGAGTTAATAACTAGGCCATGGAGAAGAAGGGGATTAGAAATTAATACCCGTATTCTACATGGATGGTCGTTGAATTCTTTAGAGCTTGTGATGAGTCCTCCAGATGTGTTCTCTATTTCAGTTGTTCACTTTGATGTGTGCATGGTTTTAATGAAATCTTATCTAAGTTAGGAAGAAGAAGAGATGGAAATTGTTCCCTTTTACACAATTGAACATCATTTTGCTATGCAGAGAGCCTTATCAAGTTAGGTCAGTCTACAAGTTGTTACAGGATTGTCGGATGAATATGTATTCCTCAGTTATTGTTGTTCTTGAATCAATTCTATTTGTACTTTATATCTTCCCAATTTTACACTGTGTTAATATTCCTAACCCTCTCATTTTATCTTTCTCTCACTTTAATTCCTCAAAGTTTATTTTTCGTTTACACCCACATGCTCCAAAAGTTCAATTCGACTATTAATTGTTCATTGCTTTTGTTCTGAAGTCATTACCCAATCTTAAATGTATCAAACAAGGGCAATACATTCATACCAATGTTACCAAACTGGTAATGTTAATAACATTTTTTTTCAAAATTCAATCTTGAATGTTTTTCAACTTCTAAATGTCAAAAGGTGTTTGATGAAATGAATAAATCAGATCTTGAACCATGGACAACATTAATTAAAGGTAAAATAAAGGAGCTTATGTTGATGATGCTTTGTTTGTTGGTGATAAAATGTCATTTGCATGGGTTCAACCTAATTAAGTAACACTTCGATTTAGGGTTATAGATTTATGGCTTTTTGATATTTTTGTTTATTCACATGTCTATATCTATATATGCAAGTCGATAGTTATAAATCTACAGTGAAAGTAATGGGACTGGCTATTTATTATTTTATTTACAGAAGGAAAATAGATTTAACCCAAAAATATTTTTCCTTCCATTACAACTAATTAACTGACTACCAACGATGAATAATCATTGGTTTCTATGTATAACAAGATATATGACTTAGAAACAACAAAATGTTTCTCAATTGTTAGTTACTATTCCAGAATTTCCATGACCACCTGAAAAAAATTATCAGAGGCCTTACTCGCCACTTTTCGTCACCATCAACATTTTTCTCCACTTTCAAACAAATGACCATATGTTGATGGGGCCCCTTACATTTCCTTAAAATACTATTGTTTATTACATTCCAACGTCTGTTCCAACTTCACTTTGTTAGTTTTTTTATCATTTCTGAATATAACCAGAACGGATTAAGAGTACCATATGTCAAATTACATTTCTTCCTAAAATATGGATGTTGCTTGGTATAAACTTGAAAAAATTGTACTTAAAGCACTTCTTCCTAAATGCTTTAAATACAATTATCAACCTTTGTGAAGTATGGTTTCTTTTCTTATGAAGAAAGACTCGGCTCCTATTTGATTGATTATTATTTTTTTTGTCAGAGTCTAAAGGTGATCAAGAAAGAGTGAAAGACGCTCAACTAGGTATGTTTATAAACTGTTTAATAAAAAAAAGGTATGTTTATAAACTTTGATTTCTTTTAAAATACAACTTTGATAAAAATCAAATGGACAAGAACCACTTATTCCGCTTCATAAACACGTCAATAATTTTAATTTCACACTCACATTCTGAAGATGGACAGGAAAAGTTGTACTTATTTTGTAACCTAACCTATTTTATAGTAATAACTGGGTATTACTTCGGTTCTCATGAATTTGTCTCATATCTAACCCAACTTCTTTGATTTTTAGGTCAATCCCCTACTCAACATTGTACCTATTTACCTTATTTACTCAAATAATAGATATTTTATTTATTTTTTATTTAGGATTTCTTTATAGATCATACCAATAAATTGATCGTGTATTTTGCATGAAAAATTGAAACATTATACTATTCCTAGAGATCTTCTCTAATTTTGTCCAAATTTTGTTCTTTTAAGAACTTCATAAGTACTTAATTTGTCTTCTCAATATGGCTTTTAATTTGTTTCTCTTTAGGTTGATGTCGACTAACAAAAACTAATTAAAGTCATGATCATTTGTCAAGTTTAAGATTTGCAATGAAAAAGGGAAGGATCAAAGGTTGAGGAGTTCGACTTGCATGATCCAAAAGCATATGGGAGCTCGAGGTGTTGGTAGTGCAAATGATCTGAACCATTGGAATGGTTAAATGCAATTTATTAGATACAATTGGTACATGCAATTTAAGAGAGAGTATTAGAAACAAATCCAATAATTGTAGTAAAAAAATGTATATTGTGTGACAAGGAAATTTGTTCATCTTTATAATAGTTCTCAACAAATTTATAGGAATTAAATCCTAAATGAAAGTACACGTGCCGGAGGCACGGGTTATGCCTAGTGAAATACATACCCGGATGAGAAGAAATCACACCAGCCGCAAGAAGAGCGTTAAAATCAGCAAGGTCTTCAAGAACTAACCCATATTTCCCTCTACCCAAGGCGGACATAGCCTCAAAACACTTGATATCTTCAGCATCAAGGGAAAACTTGGAAAGCTCAGATGGAAAATCAAGAGTGCGAGCAACGAAACCAAAATCTTTGGCAGCATCCAAAGGACGGACGAAGAAGAACCTCTCTTTGTAATCCTTTGGAGTAGACGGGGCAGAGAAGAACGGCCCTAAGCGGGAGGAAAAATAATACCCGAAGTGATCGTTGGACTTTATAGAAAAAATCTTATCAAAGACATAGAGACTGACCTTTTCACACAGATGCTTACAGAGCAAGTAAAACGCCATGATCGTCATCACAATGTTATGGCTCATTTGAAAGAGGTGAAGGCCGTAATGATTCAACAACTCCACCAAAAAAGGTGGAAAAGGAAAAAAACAAGCCCAACTTGAAGAAAACCTCATAAACACCAACACGACGGTCGGAGGTGAGGCAGACCCGTTCGTCAGGAGTGTGAAGAAGGAGCTCATTAGAGGCTGGAACGAGTGCTCCACACGAAGATTATCAAGATCCCTCTGAGTTATCGAACTAGGGTTGCGGATGTCAAAAAATGGCCTTCTGTTATATCAGCATGAAAAAGGGACTTGATGCATGACTGCGTTCGTTCGTTATGTGTGAATATTCTGTTAGGTTGAGTATGATTCCTTCGTCTGTTTCTTGCTCCAGCTCCGGTTCTTTGCTCCTTGCTCATGCTCTTTGCTCCAGTCGTGAAACGCCACGTGACCACGCATGGTAATAGAAGGTATCATGAGCAGTTACCAAAAGATCAACACCGAAAACTCGTGATCAGAAGATCGGATCCATGACGTCACAGAATCACGCATGGAAGCGGGAATCAATCTCCTCAGGCAGAAAACGAAACGTGTCACGTTGAAAATGATACATGTGCACGAACTCAACAAACCACTACCCAATCAACCCCGGCTAAGACAACCTTGACAAACTACAAGTCTCCAGTACAGTAATGGAAGAGAAACTTCATCAACAGTCCGGCCAGAACCAGCTCCGAATGCAGAGGTCGAAAAGACTCAATAGAATGACCAAGTTTCACGGAACGACTCTGGTTCAGGTATACCCCTTGTCTTCAGGGTAATTTAAGATACTTAGAGACAGGGCCCAAGAGTTACTTTTACTCCTCAGACTCTCTACTTTCGACTAAGGAGTGGCGAGACTCATGATGATGCATAAATTGTCCAGACGTTGACTGAAGTTAGAGAGTCAAGCACGGGCCTGAAGTCCAACGGGTCAACCCGGCTTAAGGAAAACAGATCGGCTAAACCCCCAACACTTTGCTACGCACACTCCTAACTAGGAGGTCAGCTTGAAGCGAAAACCCTATTTCGCCCTCGACAAAGACGGATCTCCTCTAAGATCTCCAAAGGAATGAGGAGGTTCCATCCAAGCTAGGCCACTGACTCGCACCCTAAACTGGGAGGCCAGGAATAAGCTGCAGGTTTACTGACTCAATCCCGGAATCTCCTTAAAGATCTCAGTCGGCCACAGATCTTGAGTGTTTAAGCAAGTTTGGGCTTTAAGAGCCTCACGGGAGGAAACATCTCCTTGAAGATCTATCACCTCGGCAGGATATCTACGAAGGATCCTTGAACTTAGGAACTTCTATTTATCCTAGATACGAGATAACTACAAGGGAAACCCTAACCACGAACAAGAGGAAACTTCCCTAAACGATGGATCATCACTGCCTAATCTCGACCTTCTACTCACAGTCGGTCTACCTAAGCCTATAAAAGGGCCCCCCATCGTCCTCTATAGGACATTAGCTTTCTTCAGCCACTCAACTCACTGAGACACACTCGATTTCTCCAACCAGAGAGGTCCCCCCGTTACTATAGAGTTCCCATAACTCGCCCCCAAAAGGATCAATCAATATTCATTCTTTTACTGCAAAGAGCAACCTGACTGTCTTGAGCGTTATAGCGGTTTTCGAATCCTTTGTAGGAATCAAGGAACAAGGAACCAGAGCTGGAGTAAGGAGCAGGAATCCAGAACTGCAGTCAATCTAACAAAATATTTAACCTAAACGGACCCTGTCAGGCATCAAGTCCCTTTGTTTCATGTTGATATAACATAAAGCCATTTTTTGACATCAGCAATGGGTAGTTACCCAAAAGATCAACGCCTAAAGCCCGTGATCAGAGGATCAAATCCATGGTTTCACAAAATCACGCATGGAAGCGGAAATCAATGTCCTGAGGCAAAAATTGAAACGTGTCACACAGGAGGTGATACGTGTATATTCCTCCAAGGAACCATCACTCAGTCTGTTGTGGCTAAAAACAGCTCCGCCAAACGGAACCTCGTCAGCAAAGTTAAAGAAAAAGCTTGAGAAACAACTCAGCTAAAATCAGCCCCAAAACATGGAGCTCAATAAACTCGAAAGAACGACCGAGATTCACGAAGCAGCTCTGGTCTAGGTATACCCGTTATCTTCAGACTTATTTAAGTTATTTCATGACTCGAGAGTCAGTTCTACTCTTCAGTTTCTCTACTTTCGGCTAAGGAGTGGCGGGACTCATGATGATGCATAAATTGTCCAGGCATTGACTAACATCAAAGAGTCAAGAACAGACCTGAAGTCCAACGGGTCAACCCAGCTTAAGGTAACAAAACAGCTAAACCCTCAACGCTACGCCACCTACACTCCTTGGGCCCCTGGTCGTTGCTTGGGCTACCAGGATTGTTTCGTCGACTTCTCCTTGGGCCCATGTTTGTGGCTTGGCTACTAGACCTGTTTCGTCGGTTTAAGCACGATTTAACTAGGACATTCCTTGTATAATACTTGTTTTGAAAAAGAATTATTTATTAATAAATACTGCAGCTTGTCTACGCTCCAGCCTAGTGGCCTTATATAAGGAAAAATTGAAATGAAGTAATTAATAAAGTTGTTCGCCATACCTCGACGATTCTTACTCTTGCATGTCTGTTGTGGGGTCATCGTAAAAGACTTCATCCTCTCCAGCAGTGATTGGAGAGGTTGTCTCTTTTTTACAGTTTCGGGTTGAGATCAGGTAGCATTCTCGGGTTGTCTCTTGGTTTCCCCGAACTGTTCCCACTAGATTCGTTCCCGGGATTGCGAATTTCATCATCAGGCGATTCATCGAGACAATGGCCCAGAACTCTCTCAGGAAGTTTCTTCCTAAGATGATGTTATATGCATTTAGTTTGTTGACTGTGGCGAAATTCAGCATCATAGTCTTTTTCGCCACTCCGTCTCTGACCAGCATAAGTAGTGATACAATCCCATCAGTTTCGACTTGGTTGTCCCCGAATCCTGTCAAACAAGACTTGTAAGGTTTTAGACATTAAGGACTTACCCCGAGTTTCTGGAAGCACATCCTGCTCATGACCTCGGTTGAGCTTCCCGTGTCGACTAAGATACGTCCAACGTTCCCGTTGGTCACCACAGCCGTTATTACCAGCGGATCGGTGTGTGGGGTAATTATCCCTATTAAATTGTCATCCGTGAAAATTATAGGTGGCGCTTCCACACTGGGTTTAGTGAACAGAGCTGGAGGAGTCTTGGTCTCCTTAGCGTACCGGCGCTGCTCGCCTTTGGTGTTCCCGTTGAGGGTTGGCCCTCCGACAATGGTGTTGGTGTTGCCTATTATTCATGGAGCCTCCTCGGGTCCTTTAGCCACTTTTTTGGAGGATGTAGAGTGCGTATGTGTCCAGACCTCATCCAACTCCACCTTTGCTTACAGACATTTTATTTTTGTACTCAGAGGGTTGTTGCTTTTCTTTGTAGTTGTAGGGTTGGTGTTCCTTCTTGATATACCTATCAAACTCTCCTTTCCTTACGAATTCCTCTATCAAGTTCTTGAGGTGTCGGCAATTATCGGTTTTATGATCGTACCCTCGGTGGAAGGCGCACTAGGTCGTTGTGTCCCGCAGACCAAATTCTTACTTGTCATCAGTAGGCTTGGGTAACTGCACTTTTTCCTTCGAGACGAGGATTTCCTCCCTGTTTTTGTTAAAGGGGTGAACGCGGAGAAGTCGGACCTCCCTCGCCTGCTTCGATAAGGCTCTCTAGGGGGCCTTGCTTCTTCGCGTTCCTTTCTTCTAGTTGGTTCTCCTTCGTACGAGATGTTAGCCACCTCCTTCATCCTTCGGTAGTTTTCTTCCTTGTTTATGAACTTCTGAACTCTTTCTATCAATTCTCCAAGTGCTTCGGGTTCTTTGCTCGAGATGGCGCGTATGATGTCATCTTGTGTGAGAGCGCTTTTTAAAGCAGAGAACGCGACCTTTTGTTTGAGGTCAGAATCTGTACCATGAGATTACGGAACCTCTGCCAATAATCTGCAAGAGACTCACCCTTTCTTTCGACGATGTTAAATAGGTCGTCAGTCTTTCTTTTGATCGTAGTGCTGCCTCGAAAAGCGTCACAAAAGGCTTACTGGAGTTCTTCGAACGATTTTATAGAACCGGGAGCCATCGCTTGGTTTCATGCTTGTGCTGGCCCTTTCAAGATTGTGGCAAATACCACGCACCATACGCTTAGATTAGTCATGTGAAGATTCATTATCGCGGCATAATTGTTGATGAATACTACTGGGTCTTCCAGACCGTGATAATGTTCGAGCGCAGGACACTTGAAATTCTTGGGCTTCTCAGCTTTTAGTATTTCCTTACTGAGAGGAGGCTGATGGATTATCGCCCTTGCCGATAGTTTCTTTTTTTTCTCTTGCCTGGGGCAGCTCCGCCACCTAATGTATGAATACCTCGTTGATGGTCGGGTCATCTGTACATCCTTCACCGACTCCTGTGGATTTAGGGATGTATGGTCGATTTAGATTCAGCATACTGGCATCGTCTAGGATTCTTTCCAAGTGCATCTGATCACCAGGCATCAGTTCTATTGTCCCAGACGAGAAGGTGTTGCCTGGTGAAGAGAAAAGTTTTCACGTTCGAATCTTAATCGCCTCCCTTCTCTCTTCTGGTGTTGGCTCCTTTTTGGTTGTCTCTGTCTTGTAGAGGTTTTCCTGCAATCGTTTCATCTCTGTCTTACAGAGTTACTCGATTTCGACCATGAGTACAAATGGATCAGGAAGCTTAACCTCGGACCCTTGAGGGGTGTGTTCATCTGAAGACATGGTTGTCTGAAGGGCTGAGAAAACGGTTAGTTTTGAGGGTGAGATAAAGAATTCGGGTTACCGAATTGATCATATTGCTAGAGAGATGCTCTCCTTCTAGTGCCAAATGCTGATGTCAAAAAAATGGTCTTCCATTATATTAGCATGAAACTGGGACTTGATGCATGACAACGTCTGTTAAGATTAAAGATTTTGGTAAGTTGATTGTGGTTCCTGGTTCCTGCTCCTACTCCTCGCTCCAGCTCTGGTTCCTTGATCTTGTTCCTTGATCCTTGATTCCTGGGGGAAAACTTGCAAAGGGTTCGCAAATCGCTCCGACGCTCAAGACAGTCAGGTTGTTCTTTGCAATAAATTGATTGATCCTTTTAGGGGCAAGTTATGGGAATTCTGTGTAAGTGGGGGATCTTTCTAGTCGAGAGTTTATGTCTTGTGGAAGACGATTGGGGGGCCTTTTTATAGGCTGAGGTAGACCGACAGTGTTTAGACAGTCCAGATTAGGCGGTTGTGATCCACCGTTTAGGGAAGTTTCCCACTGTTCGTGGTTAGGGTTTCCATTGTAGTTATTTCGTATATATCCTTCATAGATATCCTCCTTAAGGACTCTTTAAGTCCAAGCTTGCTTAAACACTTAAGATCTGTAGTTGACTGAGATCTTTAAGGAGATTCCGGGATTGAGTCGGTAAGCTGTTGGCGCGCTTCTGCCTCCCCAGTTTAGGGTGTGAGGCATCGGTCTAACTTACGCGGACCCCCCCCCCTCATTCCTTTGGCGGTCCTAGAGTTGATTTGTTTATGCCGGGGGCGAAACATGGCTGATACCTCTAGCTGATTTCCCAGTTGCGGGTGTAGGTAGCAAAGTACTGAGGGTTTAGCCGTTCTGTTGCCTTAAGCCGGATTGACCCGTTGGACTTCAGATCCGTTCTTGACTCTTTGACGTTAGTCAACGTCTGGACAATTTATGCACAATCACCTTTCATTGATCATACTCTTATAATTCTTGGTTGATGGATTGCATTAACTAGATCCATCCTTTTGCCTCGAGTATCCATAACTCTTTTGCTGATCTCATTGAGTAGAACCATTTAGACGCATAGACCTCTATTGTAGGTCTACCCGCATTGTCCCAAGATAAAATATGGCACCATGCGGAGGCAGATCCACCGTCGATCATTGAGGACTCAACAGGTGTCTTAGTTTGGGTAGGCATATTTCTCAACATTTCCTTTAGGGACTATTTACGTTTTGTCTAGCATGCATTATAGTGAACTTTAAACTAACCATCCACGACATATACGTAAATAAATAAAGAAAATAAATCAAGCACATATGGATCCTAGTATGGCCCCTAGTCCTAAAAGATCTAATCTTTTTAAGATTCTTCTTGGTTTTGCCTTAGTTTGTGTGGATCTCCATCCTCGAACCTTCATTGAATCTCCCACTTGAATCAAGATTCCATCCTTGAGTTTCTTTCAATGGACTCATAGACCCTAAACTCTAATTACAAGACTCAAACGATGCGCAAATCGTATAAACTTGAAATTAAAATTATTACAGCGGACACATTTGTGCTTAAAACAAGAATGAAAGATAAACAACTTTCTATGGTCATACTAGTTTCCGCATTCACATCAAATGCATTCATATAATATTCAAAACAATCAATTATATATGAATGATTAATCCGTGAGATACTTTGTTGACATCTCTGTGTCGATATAGACCTTTAGCCTACATTCGAAGAATTTGACTAATGGTGAGTTTCGGTTTTATCTTTAATGATTCCCAAAATAATCTTTTAAGAAAAACTAGTTTTGGGCCTTCAGGTGTCCCGGAATAATTTCGAAAAAATTTGGGTGGAATCGGGAGAAAACCGGAATTTAGATGAAAAACTCCCAATCAGGTCAAGGCTCGAAAGATTTCGGCCAACGATCCTAGACCGACCTCGGAAAGTCCCGGGACAAGCCTCGGTCAAGGCCCAAGACCCTCTCGGTCAAGGCCCCGGCCAAGGCCAAGGATGTGCCTTGGCACGGGCCAAGCATGACTCGGCCCTAAGCCAGCAGCTTTGGCCCGTGCTAGGCACGTCCTAGGCCCTAGGGTTGGGCGCGCCCTATGATGGCCCAGACGCGCCCTCAGATGCGTCTGGCCTAGGGCACATCCTAGGTTGTCGCGTCTGGTCGTAGCCGAGGTTCTAGGACGTCTCGGACTCCAAGTCCGAGACGCTCTCGGACAACCCAGACGAGTCTGGTAAAGTTCAAGATCCCGTGCGTCTCAACCCAAATCCGAGACGCAATCTTGAAATCAATTTGAATGACTTTCATATCTAATTCAAAACTAAACAAATTGATGTCTAAAACTCTTTTAGACTTATCTATCTATTTAAACAAGTATAGATGTAGTCCGAAACTTAGCCAAAATTAGCTACGCAGAAGAGGCTCTGTCGCCACTGTTGGGTTATGGTGTCTCCTTGTGTTCTAAGCGGAATCTCAGACATCTAATGTCTAACTACTATCCTCATGATCTCATGCATAAGATATATATGAACTAAGTAGTTTAGTGATTACCTTAATCGTCATATAAGTTATATATGATTGATTTCAAGAAGACCAAGAACTTTAATTGTAGCTCCTCTACTTAAGACACCCGAGTAATCAACTTGATCTCCCACATTCAAGTTAGCTAGAACCTTACGGTGGCCCACCAATCGACCTTCTGTTAACTGTGTGATTTTATATCGTCCACAACACTGACAAAAAAAGTTCTACATATCAAATAAACCATCAAGACATTTACATTGGTAATATTTATAGTGTAAGAAAAGGTTACCTCACTAGCTTGTACAACTTTTCCTCCAACAATAAAATAAAAATATATTAGAGAACAAAATTATTTGAAGGCAATACATATTAGTATAAATGTTACATAATCCAATAATAAAATCTCTAACATGAGCCATAGTTCAAATAGACCCCTTTTATAAATCTTTTAATATACCTTCAAACCCTAACAATCTGAAGAATGATAACAACTAGAGATCGACCTGATGATGAAGAATAATGAACTCGGTTAGTGATCTGTCTTTCTCTCTCTCTCTCTCTCTCGATATGCCTTGACGAAGTAAGAATATGGAGATGACCTCGACTAAAAGGTTTGTAAAATACCTGATGATAAAGAATAATAAACTCAGCTAGTGATTTTTCTTTCTCTCTCCCTCCCACACACAAAGGAAGAATGTGAACTCAATTAGGTTTTTCTCTTGTTTTCTTCATTAATTTTGAACTGATTTGGGGATAGCTTGAACACTCCAAAAAATTTTGGCACGTTTATCTAGTGAACCTACGAATTTTTGGCGCAAATTTTTGGGCCAAATTTGACCATCATCTGCTACTATTATGAGCCACTAACTACCATTGTTGGTAGCAAATGTCCACCATTTGTTATACCTGATAGAGAACCGTGTGTAGCAAGTGCACTTGATTTTTGTAGCTATTGATTGGCATTTGCTACGAATACATTTGCAGCAAATGCTTACCAGTAGTTATAGTACATTTTGTCCGTAACAAAGGGGCGTAGTTGAAGCCCTTTCGATTTTTAGTCGTTAAAAAACTTATCATGAGGATGGACTTCTTTCTTGTTTTTCAATGTGGTACTATCATTTAAGCTCACAATTTTGTTTGAGCTAGTACTACTCTTACACGATTTTGAACCTCAATAACTCATGCAAGCAGAATTAGAACTAGTTGAACCTTAGGTATAAATTCAAGAGCTCGGCGAGACAAATCCATTGATCATGATTTGGGCGAGTTTATGTCTCTCAAAATAGGGAAAAATTAACCCAACTTAAGGGTGGGATTCCAACAAAGGGTATCTATAAGTTACAAAAGTATTATCACTAATGTATTTCAGTGTTCTTTCAACACTTTGAGCATATTGTGTCCTAAAACCAGGTTCTTTCGAATGTCTGGTGCACTGAGGACCTCGTTCAAGATCACTTCCTTCCCCGAAGTGGATTTTAACACAACCTTCCCCTTCCCATTTCCCTTAACTAGGGTGTTCGAGTTGCTCCTTATAAATAGGGTTTGTCCCTCTTCTTGCTCTTCATAGGAAGTGAAGAGAGTTCTTTGTCACAACAAATATGATAGGTAGCACCAATGTTGATCTACCACTGTTTCATATTATTGATTAAGTTTACTTCAGATACCAATACACATATATCCCATCTTTCGAAGCTTCTCTAGCACGTTTCCGACTTCAACAACCATTGCACAGAGGTGACGAAGTCACTTAGCCGAGCCGAGGCTAAGGTTATGGAATAACTTAGTCGAAGAAAGTGAGATTTTGGTTTAAGTGTTCCAAAAGTTTTGTGTCTTCAACTAGCGAAGCCTATAGTTATTCGTTTTTTTCTTCTACTTTTTTGGTTAATTTTCTACGAGAATTCTCTTCTAGGTGGTTTCTTTTGCCACAACTGTAGCATTCATGATCGAATTTTACTTCTTTGATTGCCTCTTTCTTATAAGGTGTATCGCTTCGAGTTTTGTGACAGCCGCCTTTCTATTTTGGTGGGATTATAAAAGCTATTGTTTCTTATTTAAAAGGAAAAAACTAAGGTTAAAAATAAAAAACCTAACCCCCATTCACGTGGCAAGGAACAAAGTAAGATGAGTTTTATAGGCATAAAGAGGGTGAAGAAGATAGATTCGTTGTTGTGGTTTTAGAGAGAGAAATATGGAACAAAAAGGATGTTATTGGAGAGAAAACTATATGTTGTTGGAGATAAATTTGATAATGTTTTTTGTTGGAATCGGAGCAGATTTTGGCTCGGCCTGACTCGTCAAACTCAGAAATAGAATGCGTCATTATGTTTGTCTCGTCGAGCCTTAAACTTAGAGACAAGAATCACTGGAGTTGGATTCTGGATGAATGAGAAATTCAAGTTTGAAGTTTGCACGAAGTTCGGTTAAGTTAGGGACTAAAGCGTCAAACAAGTCAGTTTGGGGGCCATCTGAGCAAAGCGAGCACGTCCAGATCTGGTCGGCTCGCATTCTACCCGAGTGCATCCAACGGATGTGCAGTGATCCTCTCGGGATCACGTTGGGATGTGGCCAGAAGCATTGGATCCGTGCGATCCAACAGGTCGCGTCAACTCTGTGTTGGTCATATTGCGGGATTTCATCGAATTCTCATCTGACTGATGATCTCGTACCCTATTAGGTGCCATTAGGTATGAATATAATGGTTGGCGTTCCCTCCAAATTTTATAGAGAAATCTGGCGGTCCAGATTACTGCCGACTCCAGCATTCAGTTATTTCAAGTTGAGTCCGCCATTTTGAAAAGATATGTCCATTGCCCCCAAAAGACATATATACTTATTTGAATCCTATTTAAACAAGTCAAACCCACTTCATATTTCATCCAATTCATTCTCTTCTTCTCTTCTCTTCTGAAATCAGTATGCTGGTGTGTCTGGAATATAATTCTGATTTCAGAAATATTCTAGTATATCTAGAATTCTGAAGAAAGAAGTCCCCGAGTGAAATTTGTCTATTCTTTCTTTTCTTATCTTCTAAAATCAGTATTATGGTGTGTCTGGATTATAATTTTGATTTTAAAAATATTCTAGTGTGTCTAGAATTCCGAAGAGAGAAGTATCTGAGTGAAGTTATAACATTTAAGTGTCTAAAAGATCCATTTCCCTCAGTCCAAGAGCTCATATTATTTACGAAGGTTCGCTCGCTTTTAGAGTATAGAAGTACCATCTTAAATTCTAAAAGGATAGTCATTGTATCTCGAAGGCATACACAGTAACTGTTGGTACTGTTACAGGGGTGTAAAATGTCTTAAGGAAAGAGAATTTATTCTCGCCTCAGACTCCATAAACTCTTCTTCTTACCCTGCATTATTTTTGTCTATCTCGGTTCATCCAAAAGTAGGATTATCGATAAGTCAGAATCCGTTTATTGTCTATCTCTCTATAAATTAGAGAAATGAAGTTCCCTACTTCAACCCACACTCTATCTTAATCAAGACAAGACAAAGATAAAATGAACTCAACCCGCAACCAGATGAACAACACATTTTTGAAGAAAAAAGGTATTAAGGCGATATTTACTGCTTTGTTGGTGGCCCCCTTTTATGTTAAGTTAATTTCAGAATGAAACTAACAGCTCCCATTTTAAGATATAGGTAAAAAAGGGTTCATATTTTTAGGGAGAAAGAGAGATTCTTAGATAAAAAGAAAGAGTAAGATAAGAGAACGGATTTTTAAAATTTGAATTTTTTTTCTAGAAGATCTTCACTAATGGATATTTCTCCTAGAGATAGAAAGGGAAGAAGATGATGAAGATTTAGAGTGAAGAGAAATAAATATCAGAGACTACCGCATAAATAAGGAAAGAAAAAGACAAAAGGGCAATCTTCAAAAATTAAAACATATATTTTTATCCAATGCATAGATAAACAAAAAAGGGAGCATCTGAGCATTTCTCACACTTCATGCCACGCTAGATTCGGTCATGCGCCAAGGGCCAATCTATAAATAATCCTAAAATAAAATTGTAATTATCATACAATTAGATCAAGGTGAATTCAAATTTTGCTCTCCTAACATAAATTGGCTAATTGATCATAACATCTTAACCCTGTCCAATTTAAAATTTCCAACCAAAACTAATAGTTGGCTCATTGTTTAACCGTTAGATTTACCTAGTCATCAAATGAAAGGCATTATCAAGTCATCAATGAAATCCAAATATGAATTGTTCAGTGGTTGTATCACCTAAATTTAAATTTAAAACAACATGATCTCCATAAATATATTAATAATTCGGTTTCAATTGCGATTATCCATAAACTTATACCCAGTTTTTGGTTTAGTTTTAAGAGAACATAAGTTTATTATCGTACATGTTGTATTCATGGTGCGATCCAAGTTAGGAGTTACACTCCTATATTTTACTCTCTTAAACAAAATCTTTGTTTCTTTCTGAAACAGAATAATGTTGGAATCAGAGCCAATATTGGCTTGATCCGACTCGTCAAATTCAGAAACAACATGGGCCGTTGAGTACGTCTCGTCGAGTCTTGAATTTAGAGCCAAGAATCACTTGAATCGGTTCCATATGAAATGAGGTATGGAACGAAGCCAGTACGAGGAAGTTCCGGGAGTTACGAAGGATGATCGGGCTCATATTGGTCATGGGTTGAGAACGAGAATTGAACTCTATGACATCAAATTTACCATTAAATCCAATTCCGGATGAATGAGAAATTCAAGTTTAAAGTTTGAACTATGATCGGTGTTAATATGGACCAAAATGTCAATAGGGACAAATTAATTTTAGGGCATTTTGAGCGAAGCGAACATGTCCAGATCTGGACGGTTCGCGTTCAATGAGCGGGATCTCACAAGATCCGATAGTCGTGCATTTAGGAGCCTCAGACTAGCTTCGGGCATCGATAAGAAGTGTTGGATCCTTGCGGATTCAACAACCATCGCTAACCCCGAGTCGAGTATAAGGTGGGATAGGGTGGATTTTCATCTAACGGTTGAACTTATAATCTGTTGGGCGCCATTCGGTATGAATCTAAGAGTTGGCGTTCCCTCCGAGTTTTCTAGAGAAATCTGACGCTCCAGATTGTTGCTGACTTTAATATTCAATTATTTCAAGTTGAGTCCGTCATTTTGAAGGGATATGTCCATTGACTCCAAAAGGCACTTGTGCCTATTCGATTCCTATTTAAACAACCCAAACCCACTTCATTATTTACTCAACTTATTTTCTTCTTCTCTTCTGAAATCAGTATGTTAGTGTGTCCGAAAGATAATTCTGATTTTAGAAATATCCTAGTATATCTAGAATTTTAAAGAAAGAAGCCTCCGAGTGAATGTCGTAAATTCTCTTCTTCACTTGTCTTTTGAAATCAGTATTTTGGTGGGTCTGGAATATAATTTTAATTTTAGAAATATTCTAGTGTGTCCAGAATTCCGAAGATAGAAGTGTCCGAGTGAAGCTAAAACATTCAAGTGTCTAGAAGGTCCATTCACACCAATCCAGGAACTTATATTATTTAAGAAGGTTCGTCAACTTTCAGAATATATAAGTATCATCTTAAATTCTGAAAGGATAGTCGTTGTATCTTGAAGGCATACACCCTAACTGTTGGTACTGTTACGGGGGTGTAAACTGTCTTAAGGAAAGAGTTAATTCTCGCCTCTATAAATTCTTCTTCTTATCCTCCCATTTTCCTTTTCTTTTATCTATCTCGGTTAATTCGAAAGAAGGATTGTTGATTAGTCAGTATTCGCTTATTGGCTATCTCTCTATAACTTAGAGAATGGAAGATGCCTACTTCAAACCAAGATTCTATCTTAATCAAACTAGACGAACTCGACTCATAACAAGAGGAACAACAAATACCTTTTCTTTGGCTTGAAAAAGAGATAAACCATAGTTTAGTGTTGACTAGCAATAAATTCTTCATTCAGAATTAATCGAGAAAACAAAAAGATTCTAGTTGAGGCGAGAATAAAGTCTATTTCTTCAAGACATTTTACATCCCCGTAACAGTCCCAACAAGTTAAGTGTGTTAATTTATGGGCCTAGATAGTTTCCTTAAAAGGTCACCACCCGCAAGTATACGGGCGTCAAGTGATAATTCTGGTAAGAGCGGGTCGATCCGCAGAGACTAAGTCAATCTATTCTAAATCCTATAACTAATATGGTTTCCTTCGAAAGTTGGTTTTTGTGATGAGAAAAATAAAAATAACAAGACTATTCAAACAATCGACGGGGATAGACAATAATGGTAAAAGGATCAATAAAGGAGAAATCTAGAGTTTCGAAATCCACCTTATCGTGTATGTAAAGTGACCTCGTTTTTCACAATCAAATCTTTTTCTTATAACTCAAGGGAAGGTAACCACTCGTACCAAACCTCGAAAAATTATAATCTTTTAAAACGACATAAACATTTAATATCTTAATTTCAAGACAAATATTCAAGAGATGCTTCAACTATTACTTATCAAATCCTAAGCATGATACATTAAAGACTCTAAGTCTAAACATGTAACATCAAATTGTAAGCATAATTAATGAAGGAGATACTATAAAACAAGTGCAAAGAAATTTAATTTATCTATCAAAGCACATCGAATATATTTATCGTGAGAAAAATGTCATCCTATCATACAAAATTAAGGCTTCATCCTAACCCTAGATTAGGTGTTTAGCTACTCATGATAAACGGATAAAAACTAGTAAGTATGAAAGAGAACGAGAGAAAAATAAAAGATTAACCACGATTTTCTTGCTGATTTTCCCTCTGGCATCCAAACAGCCCCTTAAGGAAGTATTTTCCAGCAGGCGGGAAAACAATTTTCTCGATAAACCAAACAGAGCCTTACGGAAATCGATTTTCTTGTCTTCTCGGAAACACTTCTCTTTGGAAAAATTATTTTCTCAAGGAATTTTCTCGTTATCCCCACTGATTTCTCTCTCTCTCTCTCTACTGTTTTTCTTTTCTTTTCTTCTAAACTCTCTCTTCTCTACTGTTTTTCTTTTCTTTTCTTCTAAACTCTCTCTCTCTCTTATACAAATAAGAATAAGAAAAATAACAAAATCAATCCGAATTTCTTCTTCTTGCTCTGTAATTTCTCTCTTTCTATCTCTCTCTACGATCTCTCTATCTCTCTGTAATCTCTCGCTCTCTCACAAAGAAGGAGAATACAAAAATAGAAAAAGAAAAATAATTCGAGATAAAAAAACCGAATGATGATGATGATGATGGCTCCCTGTCCTTAGCCGTGTTAATCCCCCTTATAGCCGAACAAATCCTCAGTCTCTTCCTTAATCACTCCTTATACAGAAACTCCAGCCAATCCTTCCCTTTTTCTTCTCGATTTCTTAAATGAATTCAAAAAGTTTCCTTTTGTTTTAAAAAAAGATATTAGTAAGAATATCTTTCTCCCTCTTGTTTCCTTCTCTGTTCGTTAATTTCTGGAGAGAAATCTCTCTATCTCTCTCTACCAGTATGTATTTTGGATAGTATATTTCTAAGATTTGAGGGGATAAGAGAGAAAGAGGAAAGAACGTACGGTCCACACCTGATTGATGGCTCTTGGGTTAATTTGCTGCTTCTCGGCCATATATAAATCTATGCGCCTCGTATATCCAACGAGGTCATATGTGCGGATGAGATAACAACCCTTCGATAAGCTAGTTGTACCCAGATACACAGTAATAGAATGAGCGCAGTAACATGGAATCAGGTGAGTTAGAAAATACCGAATGACATCCCGATTTTGCCAGAAGATATACCACGCACACCTACTGCCGTCAGATTGCACTGTGTCCTCCTGATAGATCTGTGCCACGTGTCCTCTAGCAAATTTGAACAAACGAGTTTGACCCCAACTTTGACTTGGGTTAATTCTCTCATCCGGACTCCGATTTGACTTCTACTTTCGCCGTTGGGTTCGACTTTGACTCTACTTTTCAACCGAGTATCAATATCGACCACAATTACCAGAATATCTAAATGACCAAAATGCCCTTTCGTGTGCCTTTCTTCGTTTTTATCTGTTTTTCGCACTGAATTTCATAAAAGATGCCTAGACAAGATAAACAAACAATTCATCAGAGTAACTGCTCGAAATGGACTAACTAGCCCGAATTAAGAGATTCAGATGAGACATTTTCATGTCTCATCATTAATAATGTGTATATATGTCTTATAGGATCCAACGACTTCATTTTAGGGTCGTGATGGACTCAGAGCCGTGGTTGAGGATCTGAGGACCCGGTGCCAAACTTTATGGGAGGCCCTCTAATACGTTAACATAAAGTTGAAAACTGTATTTGACATATCAACGAATAAATGTTCAAAATTATTCAATAATATAGAAGACATTAAATTGTTTACGAAATTAAACTCGTAGTATGAAGTTTCTAATGATCGCTTCAATTAATTTCTAGTAAAGTTTCTTTGATATATGCAAGCAGTATAACAACTAAGTAATTGTACTCCTACATGATCAAAGATAACGTAATGAATGTTAGAGATAATATTCGAAACATGTAGAACTAAGATTTCATGTGAGAATAAGCTAACATAAAATTTGATAATGTTGTGAAAATCATTTTGGTATAAAATTGAAAATTATAAATACTTCGGTACAAAAAAATTTAAAAATAAGAGAGATATTCATGCTCATGAAGTCTAGTTTTGTTCTATACTAGTTTAAAAAACAAGGTTGAATTTTCCCGAAAACTATGAAACCCCTAGAATATTTGAAACCTCATTAAATACAATAAGAACATGTGGAATTCGGGGTGCCAACAAGAATAAGTAGGGGCGCTTATAGAACCACCCTAAGAAGATAAAGAAAAAGTGTCCATGTGTGAGAGTCAAGCCCGTGATCATTGAAACAATGAAACAGGCTTATCTCCGCTGAGCATAAACATTAGAATTTATATATAGGCTCAGTTATTTTACTTAATAGAAATTTGGGATTAGACTCATGTTTGTTGGGGGCTCAGGGTGGACGTCTGACCCCCCGCGCTCAAACACGGGCCTGGTGATGGTAGTCCACAATTCTGAAAGCGCACGAACCTTCGAAAGTCATATGACCTTCTTCACTTCTTTTGAATGCTAGGACTGGTCTTTTGTCGGCTTGCTGTCCACTTGGAAGCCCGACGCCTAAATTGTTGGTGCCCACCTAACAACTTTCTAACTGTGTAATTTTCCACTGTCTATACTAGTTATTACGACTTCTAGGACTAGTTTTTATTGCCTTACGTAGTATTTTATGTGTTTGTTTTATCTTTGACGTATCATAAAATATGATGTAAACTCATAATTTATAATTTAATTTAATTATTGAAAAATAGACTAAAATAGAAAACTATTGCTAGATTAATCTCATTTAAGAAAGTAATTTTAGGTACGAAATCGAAATCAGAATCATGATCAAAATTATTCTTTTGATTTATGTACGATCCATAGTATTGGCATGAAACATTGACTATTTTAAATTCAAATGTACACAATAA
>BEHA01050335.1:139101-150057 GCA_002897215.1 Eschscholzia californica subsp. californica | reverse complement strand
ACACCATCCTATTGATTCAATATCATTAAATTATAGTCAAAATGGAGATATTATGTAATATACACTTGTTTATAACTATTATTGTTCAGTACCTGGTAGTAAATGGAGTAACAAATATGGGTTGCTAGGGGAGCTGACCATAAATCCTCTTGTATTGGCTTGTGGCTTATGGCTTGTGTAATAAGAAGAGAATGGACAAATCTTGCTACTAACCAAATCTAGAGATGAGTATCACAATCGTAAATAATTTGGTAGTGAAATTTAACATGGGCACCTAAACATTAAGGGATTTCAGAGTCACCCCTTACCATTAGTGCCGAATTAAGTTACCGCAACAAACTACATCTGTTAGATTCTGGTTACTTACACAAGTGTAATTCACATGCAAAGAAACACATGATGACTATGCCATTCTTTCTTCCTCTCGTTTCTTCATCTTCTTGACCATCACCTTTGTCCCTAACCACCGCTGCTATCATATTCATCAGTCACCACTAACTTTTTCTTTTATCTCACCCCTTTTGCTGGACAATCTTCATTTCCCCACACAATCTTCCTCACACCTCTGTCCTTCCCAACTGTAGAAAAAATAATTAAAAATAAAAGAAAAATATGTGATAGAGGTTGAAGAGACATATGGTTATTGTGGCGGTAGTGATGGTGAAGAAGATGAAGATAATAGAAAGAGGAAATAGAAGAGGAACATTTTCATTATAACGGCATATGTTAGTTGAGGGAGGTATCCCTAATTGAACAAAAGTCCTTAGGGCCTAACCCTAAATTCCTAAATTCATTACTTGTTAAATATGTAAATATAAATATATTATTACTACAAGAAAATAAAGATAAAAAATATTAAAGGAGAATTAAATGCCAAACCAGAGTGACGAAATAGGAGTTGAGAGAGTGAATACTCTAGAGAGAGAGAGAGAGTAGAGAGAGAGAGAGGTGTCTCGTGAAGAAGCAGTTGAAAGAAAGAAAGGAAGGAGAGAGAAATAAAAGCTTTCTTCTTCTTCTCCTTCTTCCTCTTCTCTCTTCTTCTTCCCCCTTCTCTTTTTTGTGGAGTAATTTTTTTTTGGTTTCTTATCCGAAGAGACTTCTCACATTCATTCCTTGCTTCAACCTTTTAAATCACGAGATCTCATCTCTTTCTCTTCTCTCTCTCTCTAAAAATCTCTATTTTACATGTCTTCTAGAACACATTTCTCTTCGTCTTCCCCGTCTCCCTTTCTTTGGTCATTCATTTTATCAATACACAAATGTTGAAATCAATGAAATTTTATAAATTTTGAACATAATCAAAACATACCCAGATCGAAAAATTAAACTTTTTTTTTGTTACTTTTTGATTTCTAGTAGTAATTGTTTGTACAATGTCTGAATCGGAAGAGAAACCTATTCCTCAATTAGGGTTTGACAGTTCCTTAACTGATCGATTTCAAAAGTTAAATTATGATGATGATGATAACAATAAACCAGATTTCAAACAATTCGATTTGGGTTCCCCTATTTCTCCATTAAAAACTCGTCTTTCTGGTAGTGGTAGTGGAATTACACCTACAAGTAGTAGTTCTAGTTCTTCTGGTTCTTTTTGTGGCAAAACTGGAAACAACAACAATAATCGAAATACTGTTGCTAAAAGATCGAATGGTAGTGGTAGTGGTGGCGGTGGTGGTGGAAATAATCATTCCGGTGAGCTTTCGGTGTCGAGCGAAAATAGTCCAACAGCTGCCGAAAGTGTCCGATCTGTTCCTGGTAGTACTCGAAATTACAGACCAAGTCATAATAGATCGTATTCAGGAAGCGGGCCATTAATCTATTCCGGTGGTGGTGGTGGTGGTGGTAGTGGGAGTAGCAGTGGTAGTAATGGTGGTGTGGGTGGTGGCGCCGCCAGTAGTATTGGAAGTTCTGCAACTTCTCCGATTACAAATGCTCTTCCTGCTGGGAATATATGTCCATCTGGGAAGATTTTAAGACCTGGGATAACATGCAAAAGTTCATCAAGAAGTGATATTTTAGGATCTGGAAGAGGAAATTATGGGATTGGAAGTATAGTTAGAGGAGGTGGTGGGGTTGTGGGTAAATCAAGTCCTGAATCATCAATCAAGACAAAGAAAGTGATTTCAAGTTTTGATCCAGAAGAATTGAAAAGGGCAGGTAATGAAGAGTATAAAAGGGGGAATTTTTCAGAAGCTTTATATTATTATGATAGAGCAATTTCAATTTTACCAGGAAATGCAGTTTGTCATGGTAATAGAGCAGCTGCATTAACTGGATTGAGAAGATTGGGGGAAGCCATTAGAGAATGTGAAGAAGCAATTAGATTGGATCCTGGGTATATTAGGGCTCATCAAAGATTAGCTTCTTTGCATTTGAGGTAAGTTAGAAAAAGGAATAATCAATTAGATTTTCTTGTATAAAGTGATCACTGTTGATCTAGATTTTTGTGGGCAGGTTGATCACAGTCTGTTTGCTTTATTATAGTATTTTGTTTCTTCTGATTTTGTCTTCTCATTACTGTTCTTGTTGGTTTGTTGACTACTAGATTATACTGTTCAGAGATTTTGATTTGTAACATTTGGTTTTGTCAAATTTAATTTTCTTTTTGGTCTTTGATCTATATGTTCTTTACCATTTTACGATGTTTTTCTTCAGGTTAGGGCAGGTGGAGAAGGCTCGGACGCACCTTTGTTATCTTGGGCAGCAAACTGATCCATTTGAGTTGTCAAAGATACAAGAAGTGGAAAAACATCTTAGTAAATGTGCGAATTCCCGCAAAATTGGAGACTGGAAGAGTGCGATGAGGGAAGCCGATGCTGCCATTGCTGCTGGAGCTGATTCTTCTCCTGCGGTATATCCTTCCCTCGATTGAGTTTTTTATTTTGTTAAAGCTGCAGTCTTAGAACTTAATTTATTAAGTATGATAGAGCCCAGTGCTTAGCTCTCCTTGAAACTCGATTCATATCGAAAGGATTCTAAAGCCCAGACGATGTGGGATGCCAGGACCAGAGTTAATTGATACTTTTCAAGTTTTCCCCTCCACCAAGGCTAAGGTTAAGAAGTCCCAACTGACCCTGAGACTCACTATCTCTAGTACCATGATGGAGGTCACTGGGCCTAACTCTCTTAGAAAACTAGCTTTCAAGGAAAGGATTGCCCCAGAGTTATCTACTTTTCAAATTATAATGCCAAGGTGATGTCGGATAGAACACCTCTGACCTCCCTCACTTCTAGGGTTGGAGTCACTCGACACTCTTTTACTTTGCAAATTCTAACTCCTAGTCGATGCGGTATAATGCTAATAAGTAGAACAAATACACGTAGACCCAGAATGATACTGAGTTGCAATTACAGCTCTTTGCATGCAGAACAGAAGCTTTATTGAAGCTACATCAGCTTGAGGAAGCAGAGACTAGTCTTTCAAAAATACCTAAATTTACACCATGCTCAGAGACGAAGCTTTTTGGGATGCTCGCCGAATGTTACATTTTCTTTGTCCGAGCACAGGTTGAGATGTCATTTGGAAGGTGAGCTCAGATATATACTCTTCCAGAAGAGAAATACTTATAGGGTCTTGGCATAAGTGAGAAAAGATGATGGATGTTTGCAGGTTTGAAAATGCAATTTCTGCTGCTGAAAAGGCGGGGCAGATTGATCCAAGAAACGTCGAAGTTATGATGATGCTCAAGAATGTGAGATTGGTGTCCAAAGCCCGTTCTCATGGTAATTATCTGTTCAAATCTGGTATGTATGCTGAAGCTTGCTCGGCTTATGATGAAGGGCTCAAAATCGATGCTACCAACTCCATTCTCTATTGCAATAGAGCTGCTTGCTGGTCAAAGCTTGGACAGTGGGAGAAATCTGTCGAAGACTGTAATACAGCTCTTAGATTCCAACCTAATTATACCAAGGCCCTTCTTCGCCGGGCTGCATCCAATAGCAAGGTGAATCTTAGATTTTTCGGGTGTTTCTTTTCCTTTTTATGGGTTAAAATGAAATTATAGAATATCTTGGAAACTCGAGCTTTGAATTTAAGAGTTAATATATCCGATCATATATTGACGGATTGACCTTCACCTCCTACCATCAAACTTCGTTTTCTCTTAAATGCATTGAACTTTTTTGTTTTGCATTAAACTTCGTTTTTCATTTTCTTTGTTTTTGTTTTGAGGAGTTTATCATCTAATACTAATCGACTAAACTAATTTCTTTGGTGGATCGATTATAGCTTGAGCGATGGGTTGAAACAGTAAGAGATTACGAGGTCTTGAGAAGACAACTTCCAGGAGATAATGAGGTAGCAGAAGCTCTATTCCATGCCCAAGTTGCCTTGAAAAAATCCCGTGGAGAGGAAGTCTATAATATGAAGTTCGGTGGTGGAGTAGAGGAAATATTGGATCTTGATCAGTTTCGAGCGGTGATATCTTCACCTAGTAAGTACATTTTTCGCCCTACCCTTTTACTTCATGAATCCTTGTATTTTTTTCAGTTTCTAGCTACTAATCACAGTTTACCGTTTTCTTAGGTGTTTCAGTAGTTCATTTTAAGTCGGCATCAAACAAGCAATCTCTACAAATATCTCCCTTTGTTGATACATTATGTGTCCGATTTCCGTCAGTGAATTTTCTCAAGGTATTAGCCTTTATCCTTTTTTTGACATTTGGACTTTCTTTTATCTGCATTAATCTACAAAAATCTTAAACAAAAATAGCTAGAAAAACGACGATTTATATGAATGTGTACGAGATATTATCATATAATGTACTTGTTGATGAATTTGATTGAAGGTGGATATCGAAGAAAGCCCAGCAGTAGCGAAGGTAGAGAGTGTCGGAACAGTTCCAACCTTCAAGATTTATAAGAACGGTCGAAGAGTAAAGGAGTTGATCTATCCAGATAATGGAGTCCTGGAGAATTGGGTAAGGCATTACAGTCTCTAAAAGAAGAATTTATGATACAATTGGGAGTCCCATTTTACGGGTTCATCTCGTCGTCGAGCCACCAATATTAGCCCAAGCAACTTATCCAGTGCTTGTTCTTCACAAATTCAATACAATAATTTCAGAGTTTTACAGGTCACAGGAAAGAAGAGAGAGAGAGTAAAGACATCTTAGTTCATTTGTAGTTTTTCATTTATTCTTCCATTGTGATTGCTCACTCTCTCTCTGGTTCCATGTCATTTTTCTATTTGTTAGGGTTAGTCTCATTCTTGTATCCCCACACAACTTTACTTATTTAGTGTATCTGAAAAAGATATGTACAATTATGGAATATGAATGGCTCTTTTAGTTAGTTAGATTTAGAGAAAGGAGAGGCTGATAAAAAGATTAGATTGTATACATGTATGAAACATGCAATATACAAAGTGAAGGCAATGTAAGAGAGAGAGACTGCATCTCTCTTTTGTGGTTTCGTGGATGAGAGAAAGAGAGTTGATCAAAAGGTTTATTGCTTTTCCTCTATCATTTTTTGAATGAAAAAATCATCAGACCTTATCTCGAACTCTGCAACATTTTGCTCTAGGAGAATGCTACAATCATTTAAAGTTTAACTCACAGTCAGTCATATCCTACCAATCTATGCATAAACTATCTTCTTTAACTATTGATGCAAGTATGTGACCAAGAAGATGAACTTCGGTTTCTAGGTCAATTTTGAGGGACTAAAGTATTAAAGCTGAGAGGGAGGGTTACAATCACTTTGTCTATGTTTGGACGTTGACACATTTTCGTATATCGAACACTACAATGAGTAATGTGTCAAAAGAGTGCAAATAAGAAGACAAGGAACATGACAAGAAAGCCATAAAATGCCAAAGCCAAAGATTAAACTGAAACCTCTTCTACCGTTTTGTGGTAAAAAAATTTCGTTAAAACTTCTCATAAAGATTCCACAATAGAAATACTTTTTCTCACATGGAAAATCGATTAGGAAAAAAAAACGTATATTGCTTTGGATTCTTTTATAAGAGAGGTATCTACTTCTGAATCATTCATTATATCCTCTGCTAAAAAGGGTTGCATTTTAGATAGATTTCGCCCCATAACTCTTGTGACAACATATTACTCTGAAGTCTGACAAAACAACTTATCTACTTTCTGAGCGATTCACTACAAGAAAATTATGACCACTGGATTATATCTTCTTTCTCTTACCCATTCTCTCTCTCTGCTTTAATAAATACAAAAAGAAAATATTATTGTCAATAGATTTTGTTCTTTACTTTGACTTCTTTAAAATAAAAACCCTTAATGCCATCTGCGGTTGCCGGGAAGGTCGCATCTTCTATAGATGGTGTGGCAATGCCCATAATTGTTGGTGGTGATGTGATTTTTCATTCAAGACTTGGTCAAAACAAGTTGACTTAGTATGGTTAGAGGCAATTCTTTATTAGTAATTTTGTTTAGGTTGTTTACCACCCATTTTTTTTTCTCTCCCTCTTGCCATCTCATCATTCTTTCTGGCAAAATGTTACAGGCGAACTTAACTGAAGAATGGAAATTTTGATTTTCAAATAAAAAAGGATTTTTTATTCAGTTTTTCTTTCTCCTTCGTCTATTCTTCTCTTTATTATCTTTTGCGAAAAAAGTGACCCCCCTTCGCGCGGCGGTCTGGTTTACCAGACCGTGAAGGGCGGGAAACAATAAAAACGTCTCCTCTAGTAAACCATACCTTCACGAGCATTGCCTTTAACAATAAAGGACATTGCTAAAACTTCTCACCTTAGAAAAATCCTACACTTACAACTACACGTCTACACCTAGATTGCTTTTTTTGGGCTTTCTATGTGTCTGTCAAGTTGGTTGGTTGGTTAGCAAATTGTTTTGTGAAGGTGCCTTTAACATTTATTGAAGGTGCTTTCTACACTTTCCAATTGTTATACACCCTGGGAAGAGGGAAGTAGAATGTGAGATTATTGAAGGTTCTCAACTTCATTCAGAAACGATTCCACATATTTATAGAGGTTTAAGGTCTGTTGTGATAAATTTCTAATAAGTGTAAGTATGTAACAACCTTACGAGAATATGATATTGTTGGGTTGTGTCGTAGTCTAGGGTTTTAAGCGGAATTACAGACATCTAATGTCTAAAACGAACTACTCCGGGATTATATGCACAAATTAGTTATGAACTAGATGAAGCGATATAAATACCTTAATTCGTTTCTCTCGAACTAAACCGAATATCTCTTTGTTGAAGATCGAGAAGTCCAATCGCAGTTCCTCTACTTGAGACCCTTGATTGACTAGATATGGGAATTCTAAGTTTCTTCTACATTCCACTAGCAGTGTAGCTAGAGACCATTTCTTAAACTTTTCCATGCTTTTTCCTTGTTTAATTAAGTCCTTTTATAGAGACTTCCAAGTCAAAATTCGAATCGAATTAAGTTTCTTTACCAGACTCTAATCAGACTAAACTCTTCAAGATATAATAATAAACATTTTCTAATTATGATTCCTAGATGAGGAACTAAAGGAACTAATTCTCATCTGAAGGAATCTTATGTCGCAGACCAGGAGAGTCCCATTCCTAGGGGCTCTCTGTCGGCCCACCCTTTTCATTTGGGCCCGGCGCAACCAATTCCTTTTGCCCGAGTGCATGGTGCGACCAATTCCTTTGGCCCGAGTACATGGTCCGACCATTTCCTTCAGGCCAGGGAATGTACAGGCCATAATGCTATCATGGGCCGACCCCTTTGTGTATCCCTTGGCCGGATTTTCTCCCGCGCCTTGAGCATCATTCCCCCTAGTCATTTCCTCCTGTCAAGCCGACAATCTTTATATGTAACCCGTTGTAGGATTATACTTATTTGCTAATTCATGACATGCATTTCTACATAGTTCATTATCAGTGATCTTATCGTTTCACTGCAATTAGTGCATCTGAGAGTACCTTATATATCTCCTTCGGTATTCACTTAGAGAAGATTCACCTTTCTTGATGTACTGAAGTTGTTGTCTCAGTTCATCGATCTTTACTTTGAACTCTTCGACATAAATCTCTCCCAAAATAAATCCAAATTGTTGTTGATAAACCGCATACACCAGTGAGATTGAGTGATTGAAAATGGATTTCAGGCCCGACTTGACGAAGTTATCTCCATAAGATATACTCTCGATTAAATATCTCTTTATCTTTTTTTTGATGAAGAAATATCTCTTTATCTTCATCAAGATTTTTTTTCACTGGAAGTTTAATTAATTGATCTGTTAAGATTAAGATAGTTTTGTAACGGACGTGACAAGGACTTCTGTTAATCCATAACTCTCACATTTTATCAAGTTTAATCTTGTTATATTGTTAAACTAAAACAGTAAGGTTAAGTATAAAACAGAATTTTTTACTATTCCATTAATAACAGTCAAGAGACTGTAAATTTCTCAATGACATAAAATGAGATTGCTAGTTTTATCAGTACACCGAAAACAAAAGTTTATTGACCAACATTGAACGCTTCAACATCAAATGTCTTGGTTAAACCCACATAACTCTTGAAGTGAATTTTCCGTCCCCGTGGGTCATCTACATAGACTTCGTTAACCGGAGTCCATATCATAAACTCCTTAGCCTTAACACCATTAAGCTTCATAATCCTTTTCTTATCAACATATCCATGAATATTAACATCATAACTTACAAGTTTATTAATCATCTTAAAATTGTGTTCTACTTTGTTTTCTTGTAAGATCCATACATAACCAGTACTCCTAACAAACCCAATTTCGATTATATTTTCGAGAGGTAGAAGGCCAAGAGGAAGCTCAAATTGTTCAAGAATACTACTCACCATTTTCATACCTTCTTCATGACCTTTCTTAATAATGCCTCCTTCCTTTTCTGCCATGATAAGACGGATTATAACCTCAAGATATTAGTTTGAGAGGAGATGATTGTTATTTATACATTGAATTTGAAGGTTTGATATAAGTGGGCAAATAAGTATGAGAAATTTAATAGAGGAAATAAAAGTAATGTCAATTGAATTGAGCATGTTATTCGGGCATTTTCTTTGTGTGAATCTTAGGGTTACTATTAATTTAACAACGGTCAACGGTGATAGACTTCCCGGCACGAAACCCGGCCGGATGACTTTCTCTCTCTAAATCTCTTCCCGACAGGTCATCCGGCCGGGTTCCGGGAAGAGCATCATTTTCCTTAATTTAAAACCAATATACAACTATACAAGCTCCAATACTCACTTATATCGTCCCATTTCTGTTACATAGTTTCCACCCCAATGGCAATGGCTATAAGGTTTTGGTTTTAACAAAGACTTTACGAGTCTATCCAAAGGAATTCGGCGCTCTCCGAACTTGATAATACATATACCTAGCATATACATAAGACCTTCGTCAATCAATGTCAAGACTATCACCTAATTCTCACAAATAATTCTCGTGGGCCTCGAACTGCCCGCATTCAATTTTGGCCCTTCTCGTGGGCCTCATATTGAGCAGTTTGAGGCCCATAGATTAGGGAGTTAGAGAGAATTCGGGCTGATCTCAGTCCGTGTTGTTCAAGCCCAACACAAATAAGCCCATGTCAAAGTGCCCTTTGACTTGCTTATTCCGTGGGGCGCGAAGTGAAAAGCGGCCCTGAATAAAAAAGAGGGTCGCCTATAGACGTTAGGTTGTGGTTATTTGGAACTTATTATGACAAAGCAAATCTGTACCGAACTTTGTAACAAGAAAGATATCCTATTTATTTAAAGAGACATTAATACCCTTGAAACTTTAACAGAATTACAAACCAAGTCTGAAACTCAAAACAAACTTCATCTTCTTCAATCCCAAGCTAAAATTTCCAACCAAAAGATAAAAGAACAGATTTGGATCATGACAATGCCAGAGATAAACAAGAAGAGTTTTCAGTAGTAAGAACAGAAGTAGTAGTAGTAGTAGGAGGAGCAATTTCAGTTAATTTCTTCAAATTTCTTCTCTTCCTCTTCAATTTAGGTTTCCCGCCATCAGTTTTAACAACAATTGATGAATGATTTTGAAGAAATTGATTTTCCTTATCATCCAAAAGATTGTTGTTATTATTCTGATTATTGTTGCTTTCAGATCTTTGGATTTGAATAGATTCAATTAAGAATTCATTCCATTGAAGATCAGCAAGATCTTTTTTCACTTCGTCAGGATGAAGAAAAGCAGAGGAAGATATTTTCTCTTTCAATGTTGATCGGAATGGAGAGACCAGATCAATCGTTTTTAGTTCCTCAATCAGAATCGCCTGAGAATATTTGATTAGATAAGAGAAAAGAAAAACTGAGAATTTTAGGGTTAGGAAAAAAGATCAGTGACGGAAGTTACCTTGTTCCTCGTCATTTTTAGGAATCCATGCATTCCGATAATCTGGAAAACAAAATCAAAATCGAACACGATTAGGTATAAAGAGAGAGAGAGAGAGAATCGAATTCGGATCATCATCTATCTATCTATCTGTAACAATGCGAGTAATCAAGCTAATCGAGTTAAAAAATTGATCAGATCTGGACGAAATTTTGAATCGTATTTAAGAATGAAGAAAAGATCGAGGAAATTATAAAATCAAACAGATCTAACTAGTTAAAAATCAAGAATTATTGGATCTACGAAGAAGAAATTGAAGGATTAAAACTTCTTCATCTGAATTGATTGATACAGTAATCGCTAAGTTCAACAGATCGATCAAAAGGATCAATCAATTCAAGAGAGATATCGATTTGAAACTAATCTACAGAAATCAGATCTACTCTCTAATTCTCAGATGAAGAAGTTGAAATCTACGATCTAACAGTAGTTGATTTGAGGAAATGACATGAATAAATTTCTCATCATCATCATCAGAAGAAGAAAGAGTGAGTGAATTACCTGGTTCATATAAGGAACGGTGATAAAGTGTTCTTGAGGATTTGAAAAGTAATTCATGTAATCTTCAAACTCCAACTTCTGAGTTTTCTTCGCCATTTTCTTCT
>BEHA01050335.1:124037-138012 GCA_002897215.1 Eschscholzia californica subsp. californica | reverse complement strand
GTCGTTTCCCTCCAATGAAAAGTGAGATAAAGAGGAAGGAGAAAGCTTGAAAGAAACAAAGACACGAGTACACGACCCCTCGACCAATGAAGAGGGGAGTCGTCCAATACAACCAACATAGGGTACATCTGAGAAGAAGGTGGCAGTAGGCCTAATGACCCTTTCTCAGGAGGCTCAACAAACCCAACCCTTTCAAAATTATGAGAATCATACAGCATATAGCATTTGGAAGGCGAGGTACGTATGTATTTTCATAAATGCAATTTTTGATGACTTTATATTTGTCATTCCTGTGTATTGGTAACAATATGTGAATGAACTTTGTATTGATTTTCAGAGAGATGGTGTTCGAAATGCCATCGCTACGTTCAAGGTGTCTGGGACGGATGCAGGACTCGAAATTCTCGACCAAATCTTGAATGTTTGTGTTTCTTGTGAGTTCTTTTTGTCTGTTGTTGCTTACTCGTTAGTCGATATAAACTATTCTTAATTTTCTTAAACATCTAAATTCACATTAGGTAGTAAACATAATTTGTGGTAATGCATACTAATCGTAGAAGTTGAACTAACTTTCTTGTGGCTTTCAATCTGAATATCTAAGAGGTAGTAAATTGCAGGTTGATCTATCATCCACTTTGTACTTACTTCCTTCATTGCTTGCATTGTATAATAAATACGGGAACATATGTTGGCCCATATTTTCTATAATAATGTCAATTTTTTAGATATTTAGTTAGCCGTGGTTTGGTCGAAAACACAAAATCTATTTGTCATCCAATGTATGCGTGCATGTTTCACCATTCGAAGGTTTTTCTTACTAGAAAGTCTGACTTATAATTCGGAACAAAATTGATCAGTGACCTGAGTGAGTGTATAATACGAAAAGTTGGTAGTACCTAACGCATATGGAGTTTTAGATCATCGTATATCAACAAAGACCATTGTATTTTTTCCGTGTACGTGTCATAGAAGAAATGCATATCGATTAACTTAAGTAATGATCCTAACGGAAAACAAAATTTGGCTACGAATTTGTGAAAGTTTGAGTGCACTTTTGTATCATTAGAACCAAATTTTTTGAAATATGTAAATTATGATCAATATTATTCTTCCCTCAGGCCTTCTATAATGTCTTTTAGGTGGCATTTATGTAGCCAAAGCGAGTTAGACAATTGTGGCCCCTGGCATTTATGAGACTTATCAATTCAGGGTCGGCACTGGCATTTATGTAGCCAAAGCGAGTTAGACAATTGTGGCCCCGTAGACGAAGCTGAAAGAATCATGCCCAGTACAGGCAAGACTTTGTGTACTGGTTAACAAGTCCCCGTCATTGATATCTGACTACAACAGGTTGCAATACAAATACACAACAATGTACAAAACACGTCTTTATTTGACCTCTTGACTATGTTCAAAATTTTCTGATACACTAAAAATGACAATCTTGATGAGATTAAGAAAAAAAATCATTTTCAAACTAGATTCCATCTTCCCAAATACAACTAGGGAGGGAGTTTAAATCATAAGTAACTAAAATATTTCCGTTAAAAAGAGGCCCCAATCTCCACACCCCGGAAACTATTTAGCTTTCCCCAAAGCGCTGGCCTTTAAAAATTACCTTTGATGTGAGTGTGTATAACAAAAAAAATGGTGAGTGCATTTAAAATTTCCCTTCTCCTTTAGTTAAGATCGGGCCCATTTATTGTGGAGAAGAAACCCTGTGCCTTATGGGTAATGGCCCTGTTAGTCTAAAAGGCTCTTTAAGCGCCCAGCTAGACTTTTGGTTCGATTTCTCTCTCCCCACCTCACCTCTCTCTGTCTTCTCCGACCAGCGACTTGGAAAGATAAAAAAAAGAAATTCACTCTCTCTCTCTCTCTCTCTAGAAACTCCGGCGAAGGAGTTTCCCTTCGCCGGAGTTCCGGTATGTTGAAGAACAGAGAGAGATCTTTCCAGGTCGTCGCTCGAAAATTTTTTCGGCCGGCGACTTGGTCGGAAAAGACAGAGAGAGTGGTGGGGAGAGAGAGAGAGGTAAAAAATATTCCTCATAAAATATGTTTCCCCGAAAAATTTTCAAAATTTTATATATTCCTTTTAAAATTTCATACCCCGGAAACTATTTAGCTTTCCCCAAAACGGTGACCAATAAATAACACATTGTATAACAATTGTGTTAGAAACACGTGATGCCCGTGAGAGGAGTATTTGGTGAACAAACCTCCCCATTTTTAATAGGGACCACCAAGAAAAACTAATGACAGTAGACACCCATATCACATTATTAAGATCCGTCCTATAGCGACCTTTAAATAATGTTACATTATTTGATTTTATGGCAACGTTTAAAATATGTAAAAAGTTGTAGTAGAGTTTCATGTTACTTCCGCCTATGAAGTGTTTATATTAGTAGACAAGACATATGAAAAACAAAACTTATGAAATTGGACTTGAATTATTCCAAATTTTGAACATGATTTGCCAAAAAAAGAAAAATGTTTTCGAAGTTTCACGATGAGATGGGATACAATCTCCACAAAAATTATGTATCACACAACTAAAGGGTAGAAATGAAAGAGACACAATTGTAATACTCATGGTTTCTATCGTTTATATAAAACATATAACCCGTGCCCATAGGGTAGGGCCAATTATGTCAAGCACATGACGCGAGTTTGTGAGCGAATAGTTAAAGACAATTAAATGAAAAAAAATTACGTTTAATTGTTTTGAAATTAATATTGTGATGAAAGGGTTAGTGCTTATGTTGTAAGGAACCAAGAAAGAAGAAAATATTAAGAATATATATAAAACATTTTTACAAATGTAGAAGTCAGGAGAGAAATAAACTAAAAAATAAGGACGTACCTCTATGGAGAAGAAATTACGAGTACATTTTGGTTAATGTAAATTACATTTACTTCTATGGAGAAGAAAAAAACTATTAATTAATAGCGCCTGATACATGTAAATTAAGACAACTCGATCACAAAAACCAAGATAAATATAGAAACAATTTGAAAATCATCGGTATTTTTTCATTATAGAGGACTTCAACGATATTGAACATTTGTCACTTCCTTAAAAGAAAAATTCTTTATTTTCTCCGTCGATGTATGTGCTAAAATCATGTTTTAGTTCAAAATCTCTTCAACATTATTCAGATAACATAAATTAAATCAAATCAATTTCCAAATCCAGTGAGTTGTAATATATCTAAAATTAATAAGATCGCACGTAATAGCTAAAAATATACACAAAGTGAAGAAGAAAACTCACAACACAGATCTTCTGAGTACTCGTAATAGTTGTCTCTAGGTTTCAATAGTCCCTAATATTGTTCAATATATCTCATGAAAAATCGTATCGAGTAACTATGATAAAACAGAAGCATGGCAAATTACTAATCTCAAACACATAAAACAAAATTCAAACCACAACTTCTTTGTACCATAGCAACAAAAGAAGAAGCTAAGTTCCCAACCACTTTAAAATAACTGAAACCTAAATTGGTATCAGTGATCATACATGATATTTTTTCTATCATACACCAAGAAATCACCTCTGCAGAACGTTCCCACACAAACCTAATGTTGGTATATGTCAGCAGAAACAAGATTAATAGTCTATTTAGAGTGAGAGAAAGCTAAAGTAATTGTACTGTGAATCGGTTCTTTCTTTGATATGGACTCATGAGTCAATAACTACCATCTCAAAGACATCTTGACCTTAAAGGTCATATAGAAACCCTTAAGGCTATTCTATGGGGGCATCAAGACCACTTATTTCTAAATCAGGAAATTGGATCGAAAAACTAATTTTGAACTTCTTTTAGTAGTTAAAATGACAAGTTATATTTTTTGTTAAAAACTCAAATTTTATATTTTTTTTTGTTAAAAATCAAATATTTGTATTTTTTTTGGTTAAAACTTCATTTTTTTACAAAGGTGTTGCAAGGCGTTACAAAGTTGTTGTAAGGTGTTGCAAGACGCTCTAAAACTGTTGCAAAGCAATTGTAAAGTTGTCGGGGTTGCAAATTAAAAAAGTACTCAGAGACCTGAAGAATAAAAAAATCGACTCATCATTTTTAACCAAAGTCTAACTTTTTAAGGGAGTTTTGGTCAAATTCTCCAATTTAAATCTACTTATTTTGTATCCAAGGTCAATAAATCATAAATTTCGACTTCCATGCGAGTTCAACTATGTACCTCCAATATTTGAAGTGGGTCCCATCCACTACACCAAATAGTATTGGACATCTATTCTCTAAAGTAAACATTAGAGATCTTATGGGTTGTGCAAGATGAGAGGCCTTCGCAGCAGATCAAAATCAACTACAAAGATTTCATTTTTTTTTTCGTAGGTATGGAAAAGCTTGAATGGAGAGGATTAGATAACTGAAACAAATAATGATTATAATCATGTTAAAATTGCTGAAGTTGGGTCGATTTTTAGGAGAGAGAGTGTCTCGATGACGTCAATGGGCGATTTTTTCCTCCCTTTTTTTTCGACCTAACCCTAAACCCAGAACATCTCGCTTCCAACTTCAATCCTTCAAACAGATTCTTCATAGCAGCACAATCAAGGCTATTCTCATCAATCATCTCTCTTAGCCTTCTTGATCTTTCCCCTCACACAATCAAACATACGGTTAACTAGGGTTTCTGGATCTCACGCGGTTTTTTTTCCTATCTTTTTTGACCTGACCCTAAATCCCAACCAAGAGTATCTTGATTCAAACATCAATCCATCATACAGATCCTTCACAACAGCATAATCAAGGCTAATCTCATCAATCACCACTTCTCTTCAACGAAGAAAGTAAACATGGGTTTCTGGTTCTCACGCTGCAATACCTTCATGGACTAGGAGATCCCAAAATTAGTGAACTCTACTACTTAAGGTTTCATCGAGACCACGGGTCGAGCATCCGACGAAACAACCTCTAAACGTGTACCGGCGAAATCAATAAAGGCGACCTGTTGCGACACTACAAGAGGAACGGCGAAATCAGGGAAGATTATCGGTCCTCTTACCTTTTAATTTTATTCATGTTCTTAATCTAGATTTTCTTTTATTTCCTCTCACTCTTGGAACTCTATTAATCTTGGGTAATTCTCTATAATTCACTTATCAACTCTTGGTTTAGCTTTTCTGATCTTAGCTTCCTATGAAGTTTCATCTCCTTGCATGTCTTGTTTATTGAGTTTACTACTGATGTTGAACTTTTATGTCTTCTTCGTTCTTGCTTCTGTTCAACGTTATGTAGTGTTACATTGTTGTCGACCGACTCACGAACATTTTGATAGGCTATCCACTCTAGTTTCTTTAGAGGACAAGCTTATAGTTCACCATCGGTGGGGGGTTTTCTTCCCACTCTGGTTAATCGATGATCATATCATAGGTTCCAATTTCTCTTCTATTTCATTTGAATGTTACTCAAACGTTAATCCACCTCCTATCATCTTACTTTTCATCTCCAAGAAAGGTTGTAAAGTATGTAATCAATTCATGTTTATTTGGATACATCGCTTAACCTTATGGATCATGAGCTTGTATCGTTTGTCTTATAAGAGATTTAATATTAGCATTAACTTACCTTTCGACCCCGGAAGACACTTCGTTTCACATAGGTATGTCCATCTTAGTAGCCCACCTTTTGTCTCTTACGCTTCAGCTCAATCTCTGTCGAATTCTTTCGATTTTGATTTTAGCATAGATCTAACTACTTATCCAAGGTCCTTAACATGCTCACTTCCACCCCTTGTCGCAATTCATGTGCGATCTTTTGTCGAATTAGCTGAGTATTTATACTCGGGCTATGACGGCGATCCCATTTACCAGGTGTCTGTTCAAATTCTACTTTGTGGAACTCGAACGGATATGGTCTCTGCATATGGAGAATACTGGCGGGATACCCCGGAACCATCTTTTGGTTCCACCCTACAGACACCCTTGTTTCGTTCTGGAACTTCGGGTGTCTGTTTAATCCATCTTACATGTTACAGGAAGGCAGGTACTAGTTACATCTTTCAATCTATCGGAAGAAATCTCAAGACCAACTTTCACGTAATCATCTTGAAGAGCTGCCACACGTCACAGAATAAAGGAAGATCCACAACACGAAGTTATTTTACGCAATTCCTCATTTCTGTATTTTGGTGTATTAATTTGTTTACTATTTATGTTTATCTTTTTAATTTGGATATTGTAATAGACCCGTAAGTAAATGTATTTGATTTCAACAAAAAAAAAAAAAAAAAAAATAGATCTAAATGGTAGATTTTATCTGATGGACCACCACATGATCTATCATGATGTTTATGATAGTCCCCAAAGCACATGGGTACGTGGGTGTCATACCCAAAATATAATGAGTTTAAGACCCAAACTTAATAAACAATAGGTAGTAAATCCACATTTTTGAATCCATGTTTTCCTAGTTCAAATGGAAAAATGAATAACTATCGTGTTTGCTGTTCGGTAGATGTGTGAGATAATGACGTGGAAAAATACCGAGAATCTTCCTATTACAAAATTTTCTTTTTCGAATTATCAGCTTGTCTCGAACCCTTGAATTCTAAGGTGGAAGACTAGACATCTTACCACTCCAACCAAGAGTTGTTGGCTTCCCATTACAAAGTTAATAGTAACAATTAATAGGGGGGATTATTAGATATAAGAGTATCTCCAATGCAAAATTCAAAAAAAATCTAAATTTATTTCATGTGTCAAGTTCCAATTGGGATTTCCACTCACGGGTGGCGAAAATGAGATCTTCAATTCTTTTGTATCTCCAATGCAAAATCCTAAACTTGTTTTATTTACTTATAAGACATAGTTATATTTGTAAGAGAAATCAATAGTTATTTAAAAATATAGGATACTTCGAATTCAATTGGTTGAAATTCAAATATAAATGAGTTAGACAACCTAGAGATATGTTAAGAGGACACTCTGAAAATAGAGTTCAGAGTGCCCTATTTAGATACCTCTATTTAAACACCTTCACGTCATATTAGGGGTCCAAATTCTGTATTGCATTGAAGAGTTTTTAAGAAAAAACTATAAAACTCCTACATGACACTCAAAATTTCTAAGACTTAATGTTGCATAGAGAATGCTTTAACAACCAAGTATACTAGTGGACACTATGACAATCTAAGAGCATCCCCAACGGCCCTGCATAACGGAGGGAAGGAGATACCCAACGACACTGGGACCACCAAAGATTTCCAATGCCGTGAACAGTGACCGGTCACTGTTCATCCCACCAAAATGGTGGGAACCATGCATTCCTCCATTTTAAATCTGAATTTGATACTTTTCGAAACTTGTTTTTTTTCTTTTAGCCCGTTCAGTCATTTTAATGTTTTTATTTGGTTCACATAAAATATTTCTTTTTGGTCTCCATAAAACGATAAAATGTCGTAATGATTTTAATTTGTAATTTAAGTTTTATTATTGCAATTACTATTTTAATAAATTAGTTGTTATCTTATTAATAAAAAATGAGGGTTAAAAATGAAATTTAGTATGATGAATAGTGATTTGGTGAGAGTGGATGCTCTAAGGGCATCCCCTACGGCCCAGGAGATCACCAAATTCTGGTGATCTCCCGGGAAAAAGGGACCCAACGGCACAGCAGATTATTGGCACAGCAGATTGCCAATAATCTGCTGTGCCGTGAACAGTAACTGCCCAAATCTGGGCAGTTACTGTTCACTCCCACTAAAATGGTAGGATGGTGGGTCCCTCTGTTTTAATATATAATTAATCCTTTTGTAAGTTGGTCTTTCTCCTTTAGTCCCTTTATTTATTTTAAAATTTGTATTTGGTCTCATAAAATATTTCTGTTTGGTCCCCATAAAATAATAAAATGCCGTAATGATCTGAATTTGTAATTTAAGTCTTATAATTCTAATTACTATTTTAATAAATTAATTGTTATCTTATTTTATTTAAAAAATGAGTATTAAAAATAATAAAAATGAAATCTAGTGTGATGAATAGTGATTTAGTGGGAGTTTTAGTGTTTTCTCTTTGGGTTCAACAATTTGAAAACACCAAAAAATTTGGTGAAGATTTTTTTTTGGTGATATTTTTGGTGCCAACCATTGGGGATGCTCTAATGGTGGTCTCAAGTTATATTTTGGTTTTCAACAAAAAAAAGGTTATATTTAGCAATTCATTACCTAGAGTTTCAACAAAAAAACAAACCCATTACCTAGAGAAATGTTATCCAAACCCAAAGTCCAAAACTCACAAAGTTTTTCACGACGTAGAAGACAAATAAAAGAAAAAAAAAATAGATCATTTGTCAATAAGAGCAGAAAAATTGAAGTGGAAAACATCATTTCCTTTTCAACAAAAAGAAAGCAAAATTGAAGATCTCAAGCTCAAACTTTTCCACATATGTAGTCAGTGATGTTTTTCTTAAGCTCCCCATTTTGATGGATATGCAAATATGCAATTCTTCTCAAATTCTCAGTAAGTATATTTAGACCAATTTTTAGTGTCATCCCTATATAAAAAATACTAAACGACCAAAAAAACGGACTAATCGTAAACTAAAAGCGGACGTGACAGACTGACTCCCATACGACGGGTCGTGTGAAAAAAAAAATAGTTCATCTAATGAGAGCAGGACGTGTAGTTCTATAATTGGCCCATTTATTCGAGTCACGTTATCAAGTTGTCTGACTATATTCATAAAAATGGGTTAAGGATCGACACAAAAAGATTTACTAATATTCTTACCCAACATATAAATGTAACTAACTCATTCATTGACATCATCTTTATTTAGTTAACCCAAGACCTCAAATACAAGACTTTTTTTTTTTTTGTTGAACTATCTCAAATACGAGACTTAGATAGAAAGAAGTAACTAGACTATTTTAATAAGC
Organism: Eschscholzia californica subsp. californica; assembly: GCA_002897215.1. Classification (NCBI taxonomy): domain Eukaryota; kingdom Viridiplantae; phylum Streptophyta; class Magnoliopsida; order Ranunculales; family Papaveraceae; genus Eschscholzia; species Eschscholzia californica. The sequence goes on along the minus strand of BEHA01050335.1, from coordinate 129,108 downwards.
ACATGAGACAATTTCCCTACTAATAATTCCTTGATAGTGAGAGAAGTAGAAGGATCAAGGGATGGTGGGTCCAATTATTTTGCTGTCTGGTGGAATGGAAAGGAAACCAATTTCCCAGGCGCTCACCCCACGCAACCCTCGTGGGACAGAATAAATATTTTTCCACAATATATAAGGTGCCACATCTCACATTATTCTCTGCTGCTACTCGAAAATATATACTATTTGTTATGCCCCGAAATTCCGTAGGTAATATTACTTTTATGACCCATTTGAATTCAAATGAAGTGTCAGATCCAGGGACGTGGGAGAGGGGTGTTGTAAATGCGAAGACACTGGACTCCCTACGACAAAAATACCTACAAGACTAAATTACGAATATATACTTCTAAGTTAAGGATTTATGGAATTTGAAATTGGATAGTTATTGTTTTCGTTTTCGTTTTCTTTTTGGATAACGGTTCTTAAATAGAATTAGAATTTAATATTTTTTTTTTCTGAAAGAATGTAAGTGGGTTAGTAAATGCTTTGTCATAAGTACTTTGTGATAAGTTTGTGGTCGCCCAACTCAAAACTAATTGACTATGACTGGATATGACCTAGATATTATATTTTTGGTTGCTAGATAGCCATTCTCCTATACGGGAGTATTCTTACACGCCCCTTTACGTGTGACGTTGATAGAGAAAGATATTCTCTATATTTCATATTATGAGTTTCTATATTTTGGAAGATATTCTATAGTTATTTCCATATTAGGGGTTTCTATATTTTAGAGTTTCTAAGTAATTTAGGAGCTTCTATATTTCTAAATATTGAATCCTAGTTGAAGTCTAATTAGGAGTCCTAGTTAGAGTCTAATTTGTCTAGTTGTAGTCTATATATATGGCTGAGTTCATAGTAGTTAGGATATGAATATAAATATTGAAGTTATTAATAAAGTTTTATATTAGTATTACGTTTATCTTTGGCTGGCCTAGAGAAGGACTTAGGTTCTTATCAATTAGTATCCAGACCAGACGCTCCTATCATTCGCTTTCGCATTACTTTTATCTTCGTTAGAGAAACATGTTTTTGGTACAAATTAAAAAAAATGGAGAAGCAATTAGGTGTATTGACAGAGAAGATGATTGGGATGACGGTAAATCAATCATTATTGATTGAGAAGATTGGTTGATTGGTCGAAAATATAGATATTGTGTCTCAAACAGGTGATCGTTTTAAAGGTGAAAGGTTATATTTTACACAGTTTGACGGATCAGATGTGAAAGGATGGATTTTTCAAGCTGAACAATCTTTTGATTTCTATGACACTGCACAAGACCAAAAGATTCAGTTTACAATCAGGTACTTGGATGGAAAAGCATTTCAATGGTGTCGTCGGGCTAAAAGAGGTAACTATTTTCGTTCATGGAAAGAGTTTATCGAAGCGGTTGTAGGTCGCTTCGGGAGAAAAACGTATGAGAATGTAGGGGATGCACTAACAAAATTACGACAAACAAGGTCCTACTATGAATATCAAGAAGAGTTTGAGCGTCTTTCAAACATGGTTAAGGAGCTCGGGAAAGATAAGGAGAAGACAGAGAAAAAAACAATCAAAGTAGAGGAGAAGAAAGCTAGCAGAGAGAACAAAAAAAATCTCAGAGGAAGACGACATCGATGCCATCCTGATGAATATACAAAAAGAAGAATCCGAAAAGAAGGAAATTCACATTGAAGAAAATGTTCCTAGACCTTCTCCTCGATCAAATTGTTCGATGAACATCAATCCACTGAAGGAAACAAAACTGATAATATATGGAGGATATTCCAAACAAGTAGAATCTAAGTAGAGTAGATGCTCTGAGAAGGGAAGTTCTACAGTAAGAAGGGCATCTCTGAAGTTATCTCCAAAATACTATGGTTCATATAAAATACTGGAAAAAATCGGTCCACTAACGTTTCGTTTGGAATTGCCAGAGAGAACTAAAATTCTTCTTATTTTTCATGTTTCTGTTTTGAAGAAGGCACTTATCCTCAATATTGCGATTGGTGATGAAATACCAATTATCGAAGATGAGGGTGACCCGGTGTTAACTATGATCGAGAACATCCTTGAGGGCAAGGATGCTGTCAAAGGGGGAACAATGATAGAGAAAGATATTCGTTATATTGAATATTATGAGTTTCTATATTAGGATATTCTATATTTAATATTAGGAGTTTCTATATTTTAGAGTTTCTAAGTAATTTAGGAGTTTCTATATCTATATTTCTAAACATTGAATCCTAGTGGAAGTCTAATCAGGAGTCCTATTTAGAGTCTAATTTGTCTGGTTGTAGCCTATATATATGGTTGAGTTCACAGTAGTTAGGATATGAATATGAATATTGAAATTATTAATAAAATTTTATATTAGTACTACGTTTATCTTTGACTGGCCTAGGGAAGGACTTAGGTTCTTATCAAACGTTCTTTGAGTCTAACTTATCTGAATTTGAATTGACTGAATATATATTACTCTTTCTAGTCAAATATATCCAACTCAAATAGACCCAAATTCCAAGTGACTCATTTGGATGAATCAAATCATGAACTAGACAAAAATAAACACTCCAAAAATCTAAGCTGAATCTGAACAGATCTTCTGTCACACATATCTGACTCAGTCCATATTTTACGCACCACCAAGAAAGTGAGCAATTTCTTATCACATAACTACTTATTTTTTTCATCACATTGAGTGAGATGGTAAAAGTGAGAAATAAAACGACTGAGTATATGTTTTTAAGTTAGAACGACTAGTTATATTTTGTTTGGTTAAAAACCAGACATTTGCAATTTATTTTTTGCCACTCTTTTGCAATATGTTGCAATTATCTTGCAACTAGTTGCAAATTGCGATGTAACTGTAATAATATATGATATCATAACTAAAATATAAATTTGAGCTTTTGAGATTCAGTGTCACCAAATACAGGTACAATAAATGCAGACTACTGAGAATTTAACAATTGGGATATAAAAAAGAACAAAAAAGAAAATAATTATGGTAGAACAAAGTTAAAGAAGCTAACACACGGTTAAAGAAGATTGGAGAAGATAATAGAAATTAGAAAAGATGACAAGATTACAGAAGACACGAGAAAATCAAAAGGTAAGCATGCGGTTGAGAGATGCCATAACCCCCCTTTTACACATGTTGAGTTTTATTGTCTCCTAATGTTCTAAGCGGAATCTCAGACGTCTAATACGTCTAACATTACGTTTCCTAAGTCTCTGCATAAACTAATATTGAACTAGAAAGTAAGAGATATACTTTATATCTCTTCCCTCAGACTAAATGGATCGCTTTTTAGCGAAGACCAAAAGCTCCAATCCGTAGTTCCTCCGCTCGAGACACCCGAGCAATCAACTTGATTTCCCTCCTTTCAAGTCAGCTAGAATTCCACTAAGCGGTTAGATGAACAATAGATTCTTCTTTCAAACTAGACATGTAGCTTGAGATCTTCTCGCTCTCTCTCTTACTTTTTCTACTTGATACGACAGAGGTAGAAATCCACACCTGTTTTTGTTCCAATGAGGTCATTATATAAACACCTGAAGTTTGAATGCAATTCGGACTAGGATTTCATATAGACCACAAAAACAGATTCCTAAGTCCCACTTAGAGTGGGGGATTCCCAGATGAGATGTCTATCCCATATGGGACATCCATAATATGAGTGGTTCTTCCATAGGTCGGGCCTTATGCCGGGCGATTCCTTTTGGTCCAGACAGTTGGCTCGGCCTATGTTACATTTGTCTTCGCACTTTTGCCAGACCTTTTAGCCATGTTAATGGATCTAATCCACACTTATGGTGCCTTATTTTTTAGTCTTATTTTCTGACCGAGTCGGTACTCGTTGTGTAATCTGTTGTAGGATCCGGTCACAATTAGTTTCGAATCACTTAAGTGATCCACTGATCGTAGTTAGTTTCTAGCTGATTATTACAATCCCTAATCGACCAGACTTGATGATCTTCATCACTATTTGTCTTATATGACAAGTTACACGCATTGTCATGTTGATCGAAGGACATCTCCTTCAACAATGACATATCTAGTTTGGGTTCATTGATAGTCAGTATCGCTCAGATATGCCTATGACTGATAGCAGGTATTCGTGGTCTACCTCGAGCTAAGGACCCAAGCGGGAAATGAGCCTTTGGGTCGTTTTCCCACCCCTGCTCTTGACTATAATTTTTAGATAAAAAATTAATCGCAATTGTTATTTTGTGATGTTAAATTGTTTTTCCACCACACGTTTACCTGGTACTGCTACTTCTAGTGCCATTGAGTTTAGTTGATTAGACCATACATGAGATATTCTACATAAAAACACACTCACTACGTAAATGGGGAGAATATTTCTCAGATAGTTGGTCCAGTTGATCGAGAAAAGCTTGACGTTACGCAGTAGTTAGATGGATTTTATAGGCCTAATGTTAATATTATGCTGTTAAGTTTGCTCATTCAGTTAATGACATATAAATTTTATAAAACAAAATTCATTATAAAGAGATGGAATTCCATATATTTATGCCTTATCTGGGTACATATAGCTCATTTAAGAACTTTTTCTATTAGCCCATAAATAAAAATGCTTTTTAAAAATCAATTTGAGTTGCTTGATAAACTATATGAAAAGTGTTTTTATATCTTAAAAAACCTAGATGTGGCGTTTGGTAGAAGTATATAATTTTGTATTGTGGTTATTAAAATTAGGGTCCCGGGTTTTAGGCCCAAAATAAAATTCAAAAAGGGATTAAGGTCCAATCTTCCCAAAAATATATAAACAATGAAAATTAAAGTAAAATTATATAATATACAATTAATTTTCATAATGACACAAAGATCAAAATTTTAGAAGTTAGAACCTTACATAGCGGTGGTTTTAATATTCACAATGGAAGTAATATATTAAGAATTACGTTGTATTGGTAATGAGGCGGTAGTAGAGTAATGGTGGTAGACGTATTGTGGCTGTTGTGGTTGTGCTTAATGGTGGTGGAGTTGGTAGCTATTGTGGTGGTGGAATGGAGGGGGGG
>BEHA01050335.1:101646-113454 GCA_002897215.1 Eschscholzia californica subsp. californica | reverse complement strand
AGACACTTTCAAGAGACTCATCCCGAGATATCTTTAATTGTCTAACTCGTCATTTTAAAAAATTTAGACAAATAGAATATGATTCTTCACATATTTTCAAAATAACTAAATTTTGTTTACAAAAATCATCATGTCATAAGTAAACAAAAAAACTTTAAAGATTCGCATTGGAGACAAAAAACTGAAAGATCACTATTTTGCCAACAAAAATGAGATTCTCTGTTAAGACTTAGACCCATAAGACTAATGGAATTCTGTTCTGAATGTCTGGCGATGCTCTTATTGTCTGGTGATGCTCTTAAAAATTCAAATGGAATTTCAGATTGGAAATTTCTTTTACAAAAATATTCTAAATATCCTATATGGCATATCCTTTTGCAAGAAAAGTATTTGGAAATACCTAAGAACATGTTTATATGATTGTTAATTTATTCCGTCATGAAATAAATATTGTGAATCGTGTTAGGTTGGATTCATTAATAAAAAAATAGAAATAATGTAGTGAATTGGTGGAGTGCAGTCCCTTGTCCCATGTCCAATGAATCCACCTTCACATGATTGTCCACCTTCTTCCTCCCCATTTCCTAACTGTCAATGTTACAAGTAAAACGTGCTATATTTTGACTACATATTATATTATTCATATTTATACATATATAGGTATACATGTCATGCTAGGAACAAGAACTTGAAAATTTTATCTTATATATTCATCTTTATACATATTATATATTCATGTTATATATCCATTTCCAATACTAATTTGAATATAAGGCTTTTCGACTAATTGATTAAAGGGATAAAACAGTTTGTTAAGAGCTTTCGATTAAGACTTGTACTTAAAACAAACTAAATAGTTAGATGTAAGAATCAAATTGCTTTCCGGGTATATTCGGCCAACAAGGAAGAGAAAGAGATATAGTACCATGACACAATCTCTCCCTAAACTCTTTTAGCATTATGACTAATTTTGATGTTTGTAAAGTTTGTAACAATTGTTTATATGGAGCTAGGATCCATTGAAAAGATACCACAAAAATAGGTCTACTCTAACTTAAATAAGAATCAATCGTTTATTGAGAGTGGAGAATCCAAGCATGATATAGTTAAGGGTGCTTGTGATTTTTTTTTTTTTTGATGAGAAGTGCTTGTGAAATTTAAACCTAATAAGTTGATCATAGAGTTGCCTTTAACCTCCCACATTACTAGGTCTAGGATTACTACTCCTAAATAACGTAGAGACCAATTACACTATATTGTTTAATGGTTCAATATCATTAATCATCTCTCTCTCCCAACATATTTGGCACGACTCCAAATCTCACTAGATACTGATATCAATATATCAGCTTTTTAAATGAAAAAAATCCGATTCTGAACTTGCAATCACATAAATTTCACGTGGTCAACGTCTGTCTTCTGAATAAAATATAAATAAAAATCTAAACAAATCATATTTATCGTTAATAAATAAAATAATAATTTTTATGTCGTAAAATGGCAGTTTTGTCATAAACATGTCAACAAATGGGCATTAAAGTACTTAGACATAGAAGGCAAAATAATTCATATATAAAGAACCCACATATCACAATATTTCTTATGCCATTGAGTGTCTCTCAAAAGGGTAAAGAAAAAAAAAAAAAAAGTTTTTTTTTTCCAACAGAGACATCAATGGCAGCTTTACTCAACCTTTCTTCTCAAACTCAATCAATTTTACCTTCAAACATTTCCCAAGAGACACTTTTTTTCACTAACAATCTCACATCTTCTTCTTCATCTTCTTCATCATCTTCATTTCCTTCAAATTCTTTCACTAAATTTCCTAAACTTAAGTTAAAATCTTTTCCTCTTAGGAAAACATTTTCCATCACTAACAACCATGTCACAAAATCATCTCAACCCTCCATTTCTTCAGATGAAGAACCATTAAAGATCGGCATCGTTGGATTCGGAAACTTTGGTCAATTTATAGCTAAAGCAATTAAAAGACAAGGTCATTCTGTTCTTGCTACTTCTCGGTCAGACTACTCTGACTATTGTCAACAAAATGGAATTGACTTTTTCCAGTAAGTCTAATTCATAAATATAACACTTTTTTAGGTGTTTAAGATATCTAAACCACTTATTTTGATTCTCATGATTTTTGTTTGTTCCATGCAGAAATATTGATGCAATGTGTGATGAACAACCAGATGTTATCTTAGTTTGCAGCTCAATTTTATCAACTGAGACAGTACTACGTAGTATTCCGATACATAAATTGAAATCTGATACAATATTTGCCGATGTTTTATCAGTCAAACAATATCCAAGGAACTTATTTTTGGAGGTAAATAAATTTTCTCTTTTTTTTTTGTGATTTTATGGGGTTTTTGTTATGTGAAAACTCATCCAAGTTTTGATGTTCAGATTCTTCCATCAGAATTTGGGATAGTTTGTACCCATCCGATGTTCGGACCGGAAAGTGGAAAGAATGGTTGGACGACTTTGCCCTTTGTTTATGATAAAGTTCGAATTACTGAGAAAACTGCACAAGAGAGGAAATGTGAAGAGTTTTTGAGCATTTTTGAAGGAGAGGTTAGTCTAGTAATTTAATATTATTACTAATTTAATGGTATAGATCTACTTTCATGGTGTTTAGTCAATGGCTTAGGTTGGTAAGAAACCCTAGATTTTATTATTAAAATATCGGTTGCTATTTCTTTTAGGGTTGTCGAATGGTTGAGATGTCTTGCGAAGAACACGATAGACACGCCGCAGGCAGTCAATTCATCACACATACCATTGGAAGGTAAGGAGAAGTGCTATATCAGAGCCCTAATAGATGTTAGATTAGATCTATTATATAATATTTTATTTACAATCATGTCCTTTGTAATATTTAATTTTCTTTGTTAATTAAATATATTTTTTTTATAATTTTTATGGGACAGGATTTTATCACATCTAGATTTGGAATCCACCCCCATTAACACCAAGGGTTATGAAACACTCTTGCAACTGGTAATTTTTTATATTTTAATTTAATATTTCATTCATTTAGTAATACTCATCCCTTAATTAAAAATTAATAACAAAATTTTTAAATTTTGCAGACAGATAATACAGTCAGTGACAGCTTTGATTTGTACTATGGATTGTTTATGTACAACGTGAATGCAACAGAACAGGCAAGTTTATTATTGTCATTTCTATTAAACAAATTTAAAAATTACGTAATAAAAATAACTATAATCCACCACTTCTCTCCTATTCAGAAGTCTTAGGTTCGATCTCATAAAAAAGAAAATTCATGATCTAATATTTAGGTATGAATAAAGTAAAGGTAGATATGATAGATTTTGGACCCTTTTGAATGACAACGTTAAAGGTAGATATGTCGCCTTTAAGAACTTAAGGTGTCCTAAAAGAAATGTTAGAGAACAAGAAAAACTAGACAGATTCAGGACAAAAATCTTATTTGAGTTGTTGTGATTCGTGCTTCCCATGATTCAAATCCACTGAACTGCAAATCACGACAAGTCACATACTATTTGGGTTGTTGTGATTCGTACTTCCCATGATTCAAATCCACTGAACTGCAAATCACGACAAGTCACATACTATTGTTCTTTAATTCATAAATTCCTATACATGAAAATAATCTAAAGGTTGACATTACTCTGCAGATTGAGAATCTTGACAGAGCATTCGAGACAGTAAAGCAAAAATTATTTGGAAGGCTCCATGATATACTGAGGAAACAGATAGTGGAGAGGGTTCCATTACAAGGTGCCCCACAAGGGTCAAAGGGAGCCACCACCACTACTACTACTACACCATACTTCTTACCAAGCAACCAGAATATGAGAGATCTATCATCTTTTGCCATACCACCTCCTCTTTCACAGCCAGAAAAGATTGATGAGTCTGCTTCACAACCTCTCATGACTGGCAAGGATAACTTGGTCCCACACTAGATGATATAAATCATATATATATAATATATTTGAGTAAATCTCAGCCGTCAGATTGTGAATGATCTCTTATCTTTTTTTTTCTTGTAGAACTATGATAATGATGCCCTGTATTATTGTCAATAAAATTTCGGCTGAATTTTGATTTTATTTTATCACAACACAATTCCCATTTGGTCCTGTAGAAATATTTAGATTCCAGACTCAATCCCAAAAATCGGAAAAAGAACATATTTTTCACACTAGAAATTCAAAATTAACCGTTTAGTCTGGGACGAAATCAAAATTTTATTCACTTCATTTGACAAAAAACCTAGATTTGCAGGAGAACCAAGAGCAGTGTGATTTGGCCTGAAAATAAAGGGGGCCAACCTCAGACTGATGTTGATGTGGCGCACCTCCATTGCGCGGCTTCTTTTCTTTCTTTAGATGACCTGCTAAATGGGATTTAACCACGTCCTGGTCATCCATTTCTTTTTGGGACAGAGGGCGAGAGAGATATGAACCGTTTAATCAAGTGTAGAGCGAGGGAGAGTCTACCATCAAAAATTGATTGTCTCGCCACTTTAGTCCAACCAAACGGTGACTTTTTATATTTAATTTTCACGTGCACCAAATAAAATCTCAATGAAAGCATTATATTTACCATAATATTCGAAGAAACTATTTTCTGCATATATTCTGTGGCACAACATTTTCACATGGTTCAAAATTTAAGAAAAGAGAGAAAGAAAAAAGTTTGATCTACCCTACATACAATTTCACCACATATTATGAAGGAAAAGAGAAGGCATATTCATGTTGTAAGTGGGCATCGATTCGCCTCACCACTTGTTACGAAGAAAAAGAGCTAGAAAGCATATTCATGTTGTAAGTGGGTATCCATTTTGCCTCAATTTTAAAGCGGTTGTAAATAATTTTGGCCTATACAAAGCCATAAAAAAATGATAGAGTGGGGCAACATTCAAATTAAGCACCATCATTATTTCTGAAGTTCACACGTTTGATATTCCCTTTGAAAGACCCATCCTAACATATAAGACATGACCATTGCAACACAAAAAAAAATACAAGATATGACCAATTTGACATTTTTTTTAATAGAGGGCAACTAACCTAAAGACTCCAATATTAAAATAAGATTCTCCTGCTCCTCCTTACTAGAATGAAGAAGATTTAAGCACTAATTTATGTAATTCATCTACTATTTTGTTTTTCACATCCTTAAGAATGGAGGACATAATCTCAATGGAGGAGTGTAGGGACTAGAAGTTGATGATATTGACGATCGAAAATCCTAACTTTTCCTTATTTTATTTTGTAGTTTAGAGAGAAATATAGACTTTACAAAAAAAATTGTGGCAAAAACGGTGGGATGGGACAAGAAAATTCGTAGCATGAAGATTCGACCCAATTTTTGTCTACTAAAATGAATTTTCAAGTTTTTTTGATGAAAGATGAATTTTCAAGTTGATTTATCGGCTTTTGCCACAAAATTTCACGAGATTTTTTGGATTTTTCTGCGAACTGTAACCAAATTTGTCCTTTTCATACTTTTCTCTGCAAAACAAACAAAATCTAAGTCTAAATCGTTTTAGTCATTACATCGTAAAGAAGTAATATAAAAGATGTATTTTCAAAAAAAAAAAGACTTTACCGTCTTACCAATATATCTTTGAAAAATCAACACTTAGTTGCCTAAGTGGTTGATCGTATTGACATAAACTCCAAAACCCTGGAGGTCTTAGATTCAATTTCCAAAAGAGGAGGAATCTATGGTTATGGTTATTGAATTTGAGTTATTAAAGGTATAAATAATACTATAAGTTTGTCAGACTTTAAACTCTATACGTTGTTGGACTTTTGATCCCTTTGATTATTAGTTTAACTTAGGCGGTTATCGTGCTTATCGCATCATGATGATGTATACATGCTTTGTAACGACTAACGTAGATCATAGTCGATTTCTCAAAAAAAAATGTACTTGTTGGGTTTGTCGTCCGGTCTAATACACTAAAAGGACTTTCAGAAATCTTATTTTTAGCACTAGACTAACCAAGGATCTCATGCACATAGAATTAAACTAGCCGTTGCATACAATTTATGTCAATTCCTCCCACAAGATAAAAGATAAGAATACTGAGCTTTATCTGCGACATAGAAGATCAAGAACCCCAAATTTGATTCCTCTACATAAGACACATGAGCTCACATCTTCGATCACCACCGGATGTTAGCTATTAAACACGATCAAAACAACGACCTTTTTTTGCTCTCCTAATAATGGTCTTGGTTTGAGCAATAACCCACTGTCTACATATAATATTTAAGCTTGCAGGCTGTCTAAATATGGAATCTCAAGGTTAGTTTTAGTTTCCCCCGAGATCGTGTCATACTACTTTAAATCCAAATACAAAATGTAATCCAGGGATTTGGATTAACTCGACATAGGTTTTAGTCTATTTTTATTTGATTCTTAGTTCTAACTCAGCTGAATATTCATTATACTCCGAAGATAAAGTAAGTCCAAAATAATAACTCATTATTAATAAAGAGGATTCTATTTAATTTAATAAAAAAAATTTTTAAAAGGATTCTGTTTGATATTTTTAAAATAATAAAAAAGGATTCCATAAATGTTTTTGAAATAATAACATTGTGACACTAGTTCCCTCTGCATTGTCACATTTATGAGTAGGCCGGGCATGGGCTAGGCTGGTCCAGCCGGCATAAGAGACGGCAAGCACACCAGGCCATCCTGGTACAACCGTTAGACCGACTAGTCTGAACGTGGGCTTCGAGTGGCTACCATTAGCAGGATAGAAGCACTACGGACACCTGCTTACTACACAACACAACATTACCTTCTACCTTATTATTATCCTGTAACGTGAATTGCTGGCTGCTCCAAGTGACAATAACGTCTACAAGGAACACCAACAAACCAAGATGGAGTCCTCCAACACCACCTTTTCTTAAAATCAATGTGGACGCCTCGTTCACGAGTTATGCAGAACCAGCTGGAATTGGCGGCATCATTCATGACGAGCATGGGAATTTCATAATAGCCTTGGCCTACACCATCAGAGGACATACAGCAGAGGAGTGTGAATGTATAGCGATTCTAAAGGCCATCCAATGGGCTTTGGAGCTCAATATCTCTCATCTACAAATAGAAAGTGACAACCTCAACCTTACTTCTCACCTCAGGGACCAGAGACAGGATATTCATTGGCAATCAAAGAATCATATGGAAGGAATAAGATCTCTCAGCAAAAGCTTCGACCAAATCCAATTCCTATACGGTCCACGGACGATTAATACTCAAGCGGATCAATTGGCCAAATGGGGGTACGGTCCACGGACGATTAATACTCAAGCGGATCAATTGGCCAAATGGGGGAGGAAAAATAAAGTCAGGCGCATATGGAACTCCAAAGAGGCTAGGACGACGGAGTTGGGATTGTAATTCTGTTTGTTGTTTTTCTTTTTTCTTTCTTCAACAAAAAAAAAAGTGTTACAAATGGTATCTTGACAAAAACAAATAAAAGAAAAGTGCTGCCCGAGTAACTAAAATATGGACTGATTCAGAAACCATAATATAAATACCCTTGATCATTAAGATTTTCATATATCAATTCGTTGGTATTTCAATTTTAAACAAATGACATAAAATGTAGTAACTTGCAACAGCAACAATATATAAAATGTTACGTGGGTTGTGGTCAAAAGAGATGACTCTATTTTGCAATCTATCAGGCTCCACTAGCATATAGACGGGTCCATTCCTTTGCTGCAAAATTGAAAATGCAAATGCCAATGACTCAGTCCATGAAGAAACATATACAAAGTTTAACAAATTTCTGCCGAAAAGTTGTCACTGCATCAGTTCCTTAATACAAAAATACTATTGATATTTGACATCAGTCCTAATTTAATGGTAAACCCTAATCCTAAACACAAGTCCAGTTCAATCTTACCTCGAGATCCCTCTGATACGTGGTACAAGCTGTGTATACAGTATGTTATAGTGTTTAGTACTATTTGACCAGCTAGATACCTCTACAGTTATGGACAGTGGTACTTTTTTTGGACTGTTTTCCTAGAATATATATTTTCTACGATGCTTAGGAAATAGATATGATTTACTCTGATATATTCCACCTCATAAAACTTCCAGATTTTAACTAGTTGACAAAAAAACTACTCAACTAGTCAAAAAGAGTACAAACAACCTAGGGTTACTGCCCAATCTGAGAGTGGACAGCTAATGTCTTCCACTTATTAAACAGGGTTATATGGTTGGTCCGTGACCCCTGGATGCCGAAGGCGTCCTTGGGGTGATCTCGCAGTTCCTACAGGGTGGAGACGATGGGGTCGGTCCATGGATTTTCCTTCCTTTTGTCGCATTTCGCTCGTAACATTTGTTCAGTTGGATCACAGATTTCTGTCATATTTTTGGCTAAGTTATGGTATCAATGGACTTATAAAATTTAATAGCCAAAAAATTTGCAGAATTACAAGCTCTTATTTTGAAAATGGGTTTCAACTTCCTGAGGGACAACTTCCGATCTTTCTATTTTATATTTTCGAGCAATGTCACAACTCAGTATTTAAGTTGATTGTTTGGTTAGACTGTCTAGAACATCTTATTCTGGAATCACTTCGCCCTTAATATGACTAACGACTAGTGACTACTGAAATCTACGGAAGTTAATAGTCTCACCTGTTTCAACAGCTTCCACCTCATCTGCCTTCCAATGCTTGGCAATATTTTCAGAAAGTGGATCATCTGGATTAGGTGCACTTAAGAGTGCTTGAATGCTGTACAAATACACAAATGAAAAACACTATTGCCGCAAACATTCTGAAACAGGAAGAAAAAGGGTAGGAATCTTTACCTAAGCAGTACTGTTCGGATCTGAAGAGCCGGACTCCACTTATCTTTCAGAATATCAAGGCATATCCTCCCAAGCTGTATTAACAAATCCTCACAGTTCAGATACGGAACAGATCTGTGTATGTGTGTGTAAGCAATATTTAAATTCCGTTGACGGGTTGAGGCGTACGGTTTACAGATTGGGGCACAATTGTGTGAAACGGGTCATCTTGATATTTTTTCATTTAATATTGAAGAAAAACAGTCAGCAAGATTCAAGAAAAATGGATATTGCAGAAGTGAGAGATTTTATTTTGGAGTGTTTGTGTTTGCTTCGTTCTGACTTGGAGTTTATGTGAGACTAAGAACGCCGATAATTGTAGTTTATCTAGACACTTCAAATTTAAAATTGTTGTAGCAAAGTACGAACGAGTATGTTATATTTTTCATCTAAAAACTGTTGTACAGCTTCTACTCCTCGCTTTTTCAAGACGAAACCGCCTTGAGGCACTGGTTTTAAAAACGTTGTGTATGTGTATATATATATACATTATATACATGGGGAAGAGAGAGAGAGAGAGAGAACTAGCAAAGCAAGATATGCTTACTTTGTCAATGTTAGGATGGTAGATCTTAGTAAGAAACCGGACCTGTTACAAGAACCCAAGAACAGTAAACAAGGTATAAAAGAAGTCCAGAAAATTCCCAAAGGAAAAAAAAACACATCATAATGGTCCAATAGTCCAATTAGTAATATACGTCACAATTTTAATAGTTCACCCTAGCACTAGATTTCATGAACTTATAAGCCACTAGAAATGAACTCGGTATCATTCTGTGAGCTCAGTTTGCTATGTGTAAAACATAAATCCCTACAATATTATAGTTACATGTAAGGGGAACATTATATCCCCACTATGACTTCATTAAATGTAAGGAAATTATCAATTAATAGTTTCAACCGGTGAAATGACCATAATCCATATTAATGTAAGAGAAAGACGTTAGAGCAAGTTTCTCATGATAATGTAGTTTTCTGTTTCTTCCTTATCAAGGTAGGTATTTTACAAGATGTCAAAGAGAAAAATGTAAACCCAGAAAAACAAGCTTATGTAAGAATTGAATAAATTTCCCATTCGCTTAGTTTCAAAAAAAGAAGCAAGAAGCCATGAACTATTAACTTGAAAAATACAAGTAGTACTATTCTTGTCCGGCTAACTTTCTAAAGTAAAACTTAGACTGGGATATCAATTTGAAATGAATACTCAACCCTAACTTTGCCATTTTAGACCAAGTACGGATGCTCCTCTGTTATTGGATAATAACCTTATGATACTTACTTCTCTGCTTATCTAAGAAACACCACCAACACATTGGCAGGTTAAAATGACTCAGAATGCTCAGGAAATAAGTATCAGAGCCAACTACGTTTAGAAATTATTGGCAATAGATTTCACATAAAAATAAGTGAATAGTCATACTTTCGGTGCGGCCATAGGATATTCTTCAGGCAGAAACAATTCCAGCTTAAACACACCTCCTACATAGAATTATAGTACGTCAGTGAGAAAATGAATAGGAGGTAGTAATCAAGCAACATGAGAGTTATTCGTAACAAAACTAGATCACTTCAGTAATTAGTTGTATCATCATGTACCTTATGTATAAACTGAAAATTACATTATTAGCACCTATTAATGCACCACTTCAGTAACAACCCCTACATTATCGCCGAGGATATAGATACACGCAAATGGAAGAGACATTATGCATCTCATCGAGTCTAGAGTTAATGATAAACTAAAGACATGTGGAATATCTTCGTAAGGATTTTTCACCCATCTTACCTCTTAGTCTTGTTTGACGAGAAGACGTTGACATGCAGGAATGCGTGATGAAAGTTCATGCGGGATGAAAGCTCATGTGCGATGAAAGCTCATGCGCGATGAAAGCTCATGCGCGAAAGCGTGAGCGTGATGAAAGTTCATGCGCAAATGCGTGATGAGAGTTCATGAGCGAATGCATGATGAGAGTTGAGAATTCCTTAAACTATTTTGGTAGTTTTGTGCAACTATAACTGAGGAGTCACTTTAGGAATAGAAAATAATACATTAGGGGCTCTAAGAAGTGGCACAATTTGCTTAGTTTAATATAATAAACTTGAAATGCAGGTGTGTATATTAGATACTCATTGTCCCATAATTGAAGGCCAAAGGAGAAAACAGCAATTCCATCCTCATAAATAGCCTCAAAGGTTGATTTGCTTTTAAATTTTAATACTAGAAGACAACATCTTATTAACAAAAATTTATTAAAGTTGAACCACAGGAAAAAGGAGTTTACTGTTAAAAGTTAAAACAGACGCGGGTCTTTGGACATTTTGGGTAAATTTCTTAAAACACATGTTAAAAACAAAATAATAGGTTACTACGCAGAAAATAAGTTGAAGACTGTTACTTTTTCAACACAACCGCCCTCTGTCCAGTTTCTTGGTGAAATGAGCTAAAAGAGCCATCAATATATCTAACTAAGACAAACGCAGGTATCATCTAATCCGTCAAGTAAATTACGTCAGATCAAGAAATGGTTAGAGTCTAACGAGTTTCCTAATTGATCAAAAAACTAATCAGATAGCTCCCAACTAGCTCAATTGGTTGTCATAATTACTCTTCCCAGTAGACAAATGGACATATTCCTCGAACCTAAGATTTGTTATATCAAACTCAACACAAAACTGACATATATAATACTAGCAGAAAAGATTAAAACAAAACCCACAAATAACACTTTAAAGAAGCCTTAATGAATGAAGAATGTTATCCAGTTGAATACCCTCGTAAGGAGATTGTGTTGGTCCCAAAATCATGACATTGAAATATCGCATATTGTCTTCAGATGGAGACGCACTGATTCCTGGAGCTGCAACATATAATATATCGATAACGAATTAAAACAACTTAAACATCACCC
>BEHA01050335.1:61923-79894 GCA_002897215.1 Eschscholzia californica subsp. californica | reverse complement strand
AGTTGAGAAACACTTAGAATTTTACTCAAAGTTTTGCCCCACATACAAATAGTTGAAATATACTACATGCCTAAATGGTAAAAGAGAGAGTCATCCATATGTAGAACCCTAAATTAGCTTTTAAATCTCCATGATAAGTCACAAAGCATAATCCCTGCACTGTTGCAAAATCCTTTAATTTTCTTTCACACTCTAATGAAAACTATTTACTACACACAACATCCTCATTCATCTTTCTCCATCTCTATCATCCCATCATGACCTGAAATAAAGATATTAATTAGGGTTTTCTTTATTTGAACATAATAAAATAAAAAAGTAACATCAAGAAGTAGTTTTCATTGACTCAAATCATCAAAACTTTTGCCATAATTTAACACAATCTAGAGGGAGGAGAATGAATGACTACCCAATGCAAATTTTGGGAAGGAAAGGCTCGATGGTGGTGTTTGTTTTTCCTAGTATCTGAATCGGACGAGAGCGAGTCTGAATGGCATAAATCGAATGGATCTAAAATCGACTCGAATTAGCCATTCGGTGTTCAGACTAGTCAGATATCACGAGTCATACAAAAAGAAACATTTTGAAACTTCAGTCAAAGTCAACAAAACAACTCTCCCCAAACAACCAAAACCCAATAATTCCCCCATCATCACCACCAAATTACCAAGATCTAAATACCGAAAACCAAATCTAAACTAGTAAACAGGTCTTCAGTACTAACTAACTAAACTCTAGTGAATGTGATTTGATATGATAGAAAATTTAAAACTACATTTACATAGGAATTCCAAATCCAACCTCCATCTGGAATTCTAAAATCCTCTTTTTCTTTATTTAATATCATTTTTTAACTTGTTACTTAATATTAGTATAAGATTTTCAGATACCCTTTTTTGGATCTACCAAAGACCAATGATTTCTAACTCAACTTGATATAAAACACTAAAAAATTGAAGAAATTAACTTCTTCTCAAATCAGCTCATCTATCAAGTTCTTTCATTTACAAATCCATCATTTCAGAACAACCCCAAACCACATTTTATGGTCAATCAATTTTGTTCAAAAGATCACCCCAAACCACCATAAAACATACACAAGGAAAAAAAATACAAGAGTAGTGAAAGAGAGAAGAGTTTCCATTAAAGATTTAAAGAAAATGAAAGCTCAAGAATCATACCTTTTTGCAGGAAGAAACAACCCATTTACCATCAACAAGTTCTTGATGAACCCTAAGTTTAAAAATAGGGTAAGCAATTTCTTCTTTTGTATGTTCAAAATAAACATAATACATGCTTGAACTAATTCCACTAATCTTCCCTACCCACCATCCATCATTAGCATAAGCATCAACAACATCAAGAACAGAGAAATCTGATACTTCTATTTTAGGAGGAAAACTTCTAACAGTTTTTGCATCTACAATCTCTCTCAACATTTTTCCTTGATCATCTTCAGTACATAGAGTTTGGTACTCAACCAAGAACTGATCCTTACCCACTTTTGATAAAAGGGTTGCAGGAAAGTAAGAACCTTTAAACCCTTCATCTTTGATCATTACTTCTACTGTATCACCTCTTTTAACATCCATTCTTGCTTGACCTTTGATGGGTTTCTCTGTAAAATATGATTCCAGAGGATAAAATGAAGAAATGTAGTAGGCCTCAACTTGGGTTTTGGAGGAGAAACCCTAGAATGAAGATTATAGGAAGACTGAAATGATGGGAGAGGAAGTGCTATTTCCTAAACAGAGACAGAGAGTCTTTCAGGAATGTCTTGATTGATCTTTCGGTTTTTTCTCGAAAGAGGAAAAGTTTTCTCTATATGTATTGGGAAACAACAAAGATGGGTATTATGGGAGTTTTTGAATTTTGTATGATCGCTCGTTATGATATTTCTAGTATTAAGCAAGACAGCTATAGGGGCCTATTGAAATTGCTATTCGTGCCCTGAAAAAAGAATCGACTCTTGCAAATCTCTGAGTGACCTCCTACATCTATAAGCGTCCTTTCTCGAACGGGTGAGTGCAAGAAAATAAGTATACTCATGGACACGGACTGGACTGTCAGTGAGCCAAAGCCAGACCTCGGCTTGTCCAGTCCGAGGATGCTGGATTCTGGTTCGAGTCCTAGACAACTCAAATTTTTCAGATTCTAGGGAACTGATTTCTACTTACAAATCATTTGAAATCAACCTAAACTCGATGATAAACACTTTTTAAGGATTTATCCACTTAAAAAACTTTTGAAACACTGAATCAGAAGATAAACTCATAAAAATATAGTAATTTTGAAACCGATGTCCAATAAGAAATTGAGATATTTTGAAACCTATCTTTAGTCTCTTTCTTCAATTAACAAACTATAGATGATACCATCAAAAGAACACCTGAATCTACGAGTTTTGATGAAGATTTTGAAAAAAAGAATCAAAATGAAAAGGAAGAAGAAAAGAAAAAATGAAGTCAAAGAGTGCTCGGGGTGCCTACCGAGAAAATGGCCTAAGCAATTTTGAGTGTGCCTATAGATACACCCTTTTATCAAAACGACTCGTTTGATTCGGCTTAGAATAACCTAAAAGTTGTGTGTGCCAAAAAAAAAAAAATTAGAACTTATTTTAAGTCTATAAAGCCTATATTCGTAAAAAAAAAAACAAAAGTTAGGTTTTTGTGGCTTCTCCTTATGGGGTTTTGGAAAAGTAAGCATGGGTATCTTTAACTAAAATAGACAAAAATATTCTTTTTTCACATCTGCAGTCTGTTGGGTTATGGAATTACTTAGTTTTCTAAGCGAAATCTCAGACGTTTATATGTCTAACAATAGGTTTCTCAGGATCCCATGTATAAACTAATAATGAACTATTTCGGGTTAGAATTATATTTGAACTCGCTTTCCCACAGACTGCAATGCCTACTTTATCCAAAGACATGGAGCTCCAAATTGCAGCTCCTCTATTGAGATACCCGAGGAGTCAACTTGATATCCCTCATTCTTTTTAGTTACAACTAGTATCTTATTCAGAGGTTAAGACGAAGAACTAATTCTTCTTTAGTCTAGATAAATAGATGGGAGTTTTTTTCCTCTCTTTATGCTTAATGTTGCAGAGACAAAAATTCTCTTAGAGAAAAATCCACATTTTCTCTGTTCTATTAAGGTCCTTAGATAGAAACCCTAAAGTCGGAATCCTATTCAAAATAGGATTCAATAAGGACTACAGAAGAGTTAAGAGTCAAAAACCTTTCCTGAGTGGGATTCGCATATGAAAGTTTATCCTATCTGGGACTCTCCATTGTAGTGGGCGACCAAGGCACCCCATAACTAGGCTTGGCCTGGCCAGCCCACTTATTATAGCCGTCCATAACTACGGGGAGCCCCTTGCATGTGTCAGGCCTTATGCACGACTACCCTTTTGCCTTGGGCACTTGGCCAAACCCGTTCTATCTTTGTCCGACTCTTAGCCTGATCTTTTAGACATATTTAGAAGGATCTAATTCTTCCCTTTTATCCTCGTTCCCTCTAGTCATATCTTTTCATTGAAGACGACACTCTTTGGTGTAACCCGTTGTAGGATCCAGTCTTAGTTAGTCGCAAATCATCTAAGTAATTCGACGATCGTAGTTGGCTTCTAGCTAAGCATTACGATTCCTAAAATGACCGGACTTGATGATCTTCTTCACCTTTGTCTTATCAGATAAATTGAGCGCATTGACATCTTGGTCAAAGGATATTTACTTCAGTCTCCCACTTGTACTTAAAACAAGTGCAATGGTCGATTCCTATGTCTCCTCTTATCTAATCTGATACGTCATACCTTCAAGTCTTTCTTGATCTAGAGTACAATTGTAAACCAAATAATTATCTTTTAATTTATTTGAGCATGACCATGCATTTCCAATTTTTAGTCTTCAAGCGGCCCAGAGATACTTATTCTAACTTAAATCGGAAAACACAATCAATTCTTGCACTCCCACTCGGCTTCATGTTTGTCATTCCTTATTACCCTATATCCACTCTTATAACCCCTTTTATGCTAAAACGTTTGAAGGAACTAAAACATGACATTCCTTACATAAGATGAGTGTATCACTCATGTTTTAAGGAATCTCCAATCTATCAATGAGAGGTTTTTGACGTTCAACTTTTGAAGTACTCTCATTGTTGGTTATCTAGTGTACATTACACTCATGTAGTTGACTCGAATGCTCTTATTCGCACAGTCCATGAAACAACGCTACCATACAATCTCACATGCTAGTCTTTTTAAGTGATTATTGTCCATTTCAAGGAATGAAATTTTGGCTTCGGTGGAAATTTCGGTCGGCCGAATAGTGGACATGTTTTAAGGACACGTTTCGGTCTGTGTGGAAATTTTATAATTTTGCGAAAATGATAGAAATATGATGCAATTGTTCATTACAAATCTCTTTGACCATTATTAAGCATAGAAAGATGTAATCTTCACTCGAACAATAGCTTATTAAGATAGAATTGTAAATTATTTCCATTCTGTTACATTAGACATTAATACCAAAATGATCTCCTACCCCCGTCATCACCGTCTTGGTTTGGATGTACATGAGATTGATTTCGAATTGCATTGCAGTATCTGCCCATGACATTCGATTTCGGAACCAATTGCGATATTGTTCCACGTATGTAATGTATTGCTCTTAACGAATATCGCGTAGTGGTCCTATTAGAGGATATTGATGGTATACAACAAAACTTGGTTGTTGGGGCAGAAACATTGATGGTCGTTCATCTTCACTATTGCTCCAACAAACATGACTTGGGTAGTTATATCCAAATGATGCAGATGAACTATCATAACTATATGAGCTATCATCGATACCCATACTACTGAGAGTGTTTGTAACATTGTTAACACTATCGCCCCAAGAAGAAGTAACTGAGTCATTCATTTCAGCCAACTGGTGTTTCCTTTTACGAGAATACAATACAGGTTCAGTTGGTCTTTGTGGGACTCCATGGTCACGATCTTGCGTGTCATGATCAAAGTTGTGTTCCTCTGTGTAAGGGGTGTATCCTTCATTTCTCTCATTATTATCTTCCTCAACGTCATTACTCTCGTTATTCATGTTATTGTTTTCGTCATCCCCGTTGTTACTATCTCCTGGCGAGCTAGAAGGTGAATTAGTACTCACCGAACTAGTGTCCATCGAACGATTAACATCTTCGGTATGCGATGTGCTAATGTAGGTATCATCATTTATCCCCAATTCAGAAGCAATCTGAGAATTTGGCCTATTGTTTGGCTCATCCATACCAGGTTCTCCCACCTCTCTCACCCATTCAAATAAAGGGTCTTCTTCACCATCTTCGCAGAATATATCTGCGAGGTCAATCGGACCTGAATCTAAGTAGTCTTCTTTTTGGTGTTTAAGCCTTAGTCGCATGTTTTAGTGCACAAACACATGTTTATGCAGTCGTTCATGACCAAGACGATATACGGAACGAACGAGCCGAGACTAAGGTGACCCGAGCCTATAAGCCATGAAATGAAGCTCTTACGCAGCTAGCCAAGGGTATGAAATAGCGAGTAAGCCCAACAATCTTTCCTTTATCAACTCGAGGTTCGGACACTTCCTTGTCGGTCTAGCTCGGGGTCCGGAATTTGCCCTTTGATTGTGGATGAGACCAAAGGTAGACCGATTTCTCTCGCATCCAGATGAAGATGCCGTCTGAGCTAAAACCTTTATAGCAACTGACCTTAAGTTTGGAGCATCATTTCTATACAAAAACCACCACTCAGCTGCAAACACATGTACTTATTTAGATAAGTGATTAACCCTAATTGATTATGGATTGTAAATGTTTATTCTACCTGGTTGAGTTATGTTTCTTCCATTCCTTGCAGATGTCTTACCAAAGGAACCTGATGCTTCTCTAAATGGCTTTAGCTGTAATTTAATGACTCAAACAAAGTTAATTACTTTTCCATCATTTTAAAAACATTTCAAAATGTAAGTAAACTGACCTCCAGGAGACAATTTGCCTGTTCTTCTGATAATACCAGTTTTGCGACCACTTCCCCTACGACGGATAACAGATCCCCTCGAATCCCAAGACCATGTTCGTATTGGTACTTTGGGTTAAAGTAGTAGGCTATATTTCAGTTAAAGTGATTTTTTTTAAACGCTAAATGAAGTAATTAGTATTGGAGAAATTAGAAGAATGTCAAATTACCAGCTCGATGGAGAGGGTGTGTGACATGCCTTGTCCATCGCTCATCAATGATATTCAGATAAACCCTAGGAGAGCGAACAGCTTTTTCAACTTGGCTTTTCATTAGGTCCATAGCATGGTAGATGTATCCAATTGTAGGTTTTTTATCTCCATCTACCATTCGAAGGACTTTTGCGTTTGGTTCTAGTATATTGACAACACTATGCACTGATGTCCAAAATGTGTGTTTGTTTATTAGTCCTTCTACTGCTCTTGATTCAGAACTATTAATACCATCAAAAGAATGCCATTGTGGAGAAGCCACCATTTCTTTCAATGAATTTTTTTTGTTGGAAAGACTCCAAAGCAATATAATTTGTGGCAAATCGTGTCAGCCCTGGACGAATTATATCGCCTCCACACTTCTCTCTCATCAATGAAATTATTATTGAATGGTTATAGATAAATTTTGTTATTTTCCTTGCACGACGGACAACCTTTTGTACCGTCTTAGTCTCTCTAATATCCTTTAAGATTAGATCGATGGAATGAGCTGCACATGGTGTCTAGAACAGGTTGTAACACCGCATTAACTTTTTGCCTGCCTTAACGTAGTTTGGACCGTTATCTGTCACAATTTGCACAACATGTCGTTCTCCTATGGACTCTACAACTTCTTCCATAAGTTTGTAGATGTAACCCCATTCTTTTCTTTCTTTTGATGTATCGATGGATTTGTGGAACATCGATTTTCCATCACAATAAATCATAAAATTGATGATAGACAACCGAGTTTGTCCCATCCACCCATCACATATGATAGTGACACCGTACATCTTATAATTCTTCTTTAGGCCTTTATATGCTCATTAAATTCTGCGACCTCATCATCGAGAAAGGGCCCCCTCAGCTCATACGCAGTAGGAGGCTTAACATCCTGTCCATCTCTAGCAATCTCATTAACCATATTATCATAATAAACATTGTTAGCAACATGCGGTGGTGTTCTAATAAACTGTATGAACTTAGAAATTTCTTTTCCTATCGTCTTTCTAATATTCCCGAAGCCAAAAGCCTCTTTTATCCTTTTTTGTCTTCTACCTCGAGGTTTGACCGAATGCGGATCAATTGGTAACTCATCTCTTGGGGTGTACCTAGATGGTTCTTTAACACTTTGTGTTCTTGGGAAACCCCATTGTTGTGATAGTAAACCTGTGTTGACATTAGAACCGCCTCCTACGTCATAAATGGATTGGTGAAATTAACGCCTTGGGTCATCACTGCGACCATCATTCAATGATCTTCTTACAGCCCCTGAGCTGTTGAGTCTCATAATTTTCATCACCACTATCAAGATCTACAGTTTCATTTTGTCTATCTGGATGGTCCATAACGGACCCTCGAAATTCCAAATTGATTTTGTCCCTTTTATTCCTCTCTTCAAGTCCATATCTTGAAACTCTGTTCATCTGAAGTCTAACTTCTTTTGGACACAAAGGGCATTGAGAAACATTACTCAAACCACTAGCTAGATGTTGTTTCAAACGCGTGACCCCTCCGCCTCCTATAATTTTACTGCAATATCTACACTGAGACTTTTGTCGTTCTTTATCTATTTGCGACCCATGTTGCCATCCAATGTCGTCTGCTTTGCCTTTACGTGACATAATGTACCGTTAAAGGGGTAATATTTAACAAATACTTTTAGTAAGAGGACTTATCTACAATAACTTATCAATTAGTGAGCTAATTTGCAATACTTTCTGTTAGTTATTGGGCTAATGTAACATAAATTGTCCATTAGAGGGCTAATATGAAATAAAGTTTGTTAGTTTAAGGGTTAAAATCAAACTCTACAGTAAAGACAGAGGTCAAAAATCAACCAGAACAGTTAAATCAGGGGGCAAATATGCTAATCTAAAATAAATTATCCATTAAAGGGCTAATATGAAATAAAGTTTGTTAGTTTAGGGGTTAAAATAAAACTCTACAATAAAGACAGGGGTCTAAAATCAATCAAAACAGTTAAATCAGGATGTACCTGCTTGGTATCAAAACAAAACCACACTTATATTCCCAAATCTCCAAAATCTCCCAAAAATCAAACTCAACCCAATCTCTTCGTACAGGAAGAATCACGACTCTTCTTCCTCCAATCTCTCTCTCTAAAATTCCTCTATAAACTAGTTGATTAATTCTTTAAGAAGACTAACCTAGAGAGAAGATGATAAACAAAGAAGAAAGATGAAGAAAAATGAAGAATTTTGATGAAGAAAATTAGAAGAAAGACTGAAGAACCCTAACAGAGAAGAAGATGATTGAAGGTATGTTGTTTTTCAATTCTAATGGGTTATATTTATAGAACTCCCGAAATTTTGAAGGACCATACCGAATCTTACTGTTTAACTCAATTATTTCTGCTTTTGAAAAGAAATAGTCAGGAACCCATTAGGGTTTCGAATGTTTGCACTGAAATTTCGAAGTTTCTTTCTTTTTCGATATTTCATGTCAGATTTCGGTGGAACTCTGACATGAAAAATATGTATCCATCTTTTCCTGTCGGTGATTTCGGCCGAAATATGTCGACATTTCATTGCTTGGTCTATTTAATGACCTCGACTAGGAAGATAACAAAATAATTTCTAATTCATTTAATAGGGTTTCATTTATCTGATCAGGAATATGATAAACCTATTTGGAATGTTTCGTTATTTGTGGACCGTTGTTTAAATACTAAACCAAATTTAAACGACGAAATAAACTATTCTATTTCGTCGTAACAAGAATTTGTAAATTTGAGTTTTTTGCGTAAACTCATTTACAGACTCAATTTACAAATCTAAGCCATTCTAAATTAAGCTTAATGCCTATGACCCTTGTATAACCTTTCATACTTGTTCGGAGGTGACCTTTTAGTTCATGGATCCAATCTATATGAACTTTGCGGACTAACATCAAGATCGAAGGACGCCTTCTTCAATCTTTCACGATAATCTTTAATATTTCCATACTAATTTCAGGCTTCTAAAACTTTAATTATTTTTCTTTTGTTTGTAGAGTTTGTAACAATCCTCAATGTGAAACTTTTTCCAGCTTACTGTTCTTCCAAGTCAAGACCGAAGTCTTAGCCTGAAAATTTTGCAACAATATGGCCTTCTACAACCATTTTACTTCCCCACTTAGTACGGAGAACTAATCCATATCTATTTCCAATTACGTTATGATGTTCTTTAGTTGTCGTTGTTGGTTTATGGTGTTATCTAGTGTTCTAAGTGGAATCTCAGACATCTAATGTCTAACACTAGTATTCCCATGATCTCATGCATGACGAACTAAGTAAATTAGTTGTATAAATACTTTTATCGTTAGTTTTCCCTTGAAGCTTTCCAATCGCTTTTGAGAAGACCAAGAGCTCTAATTGAAGCTCCTCTACTTGGGACACCGAGCAATCACCTTGATCTCCCACCTTTGTTGCTAGCTAGAACATCAATGGTGGTTAAATGAAGAACACCTTCTTCTTTTGACTAGATAGATAGTTGAGAATTTTCTCTCTTTCTTTCTCTACTTGATGTTGTAGAGGTTAAAAGCTTCTTGAGAATTTTCCACACCTTAATTAGGTTTCCCAAAAAGTCCTTCTGAATAACATTAAGGAAATAGTCGAAAATAGAAACTACTTCTGTTTTCCCTCTTTCCTCTCTTGTGGGTGGAAAACAGATCTGGCCGGCCTTTTATGGGTGTGATCGAAGTCAGTGATTTTTCCGGTGCTTGGAAGGGTGGGAACCACTGCTGGTCGTCGACAATGTCGAGCTGAAATGGCGTAACATTCCCTGGCTGCCGCTTGATCTCCTTTTATTTCTCCTACCAGGTTCGTTCCCGGAAATGGGAATTTCAAGTTAAGTGGTCAAAGAGATCACAACTCGTGATTCCTTCAAGAAGTTCCTTCCCAGGATAATGTTGTACTCGTGTAGTTCGTCGATGATCACGAACTCCATCATTAGTGCTCGGTTGGTCGTTCCTTCTCTGCTGAGTATGGGTAAAGTGACCTTTCCCCCAGCCCGTAGTCGATCTCCGCCGAAACCTGTCAAGTAATGATCATAAGTCTCGGTTTGATATGCTCTCACCTGGAGTTTTTGGAGGCATGCTCGGCTTATGATCTCCGTGGAGCTTCCCGTGTCCACTAGGATACGCCCTATTCTTCGATTGGCAACCAACGCTGTTATCACTAGGGGGTCTGCGTGAGGCGTGATTATTCCTCTCACGTCATCATTAGTGAATATTATCGGAGGTGTGGCCTCGTCTCGTACCATCATGATCTCTGGATTCTTCTGTCGTCGTTTGTTACTTCTGTCCTCTGCATGAGTTGGCCCTCCTCCAGCTATGACGTTGACACTTTCTTCACCCTCGGATTCGGATTCCGTTTCCTCCTCGGTGAATATTTCCACCAAAGTTTTGATATTTCCCCGAGCTCTTTCGCCAGTACTGTCAAGCGCCTGATTGTTGTTACTGCTAGGGTCGTGTCTCGAGCTCCCTGGTTATCAGTCTGGCTTTTTTGACTTAAGTTGGCAGCCCTTTCGTCGGAGGGCTTTCCGAACGCGTCGAGGAGAGCTTGGGTGAGATTAGTAAAGTTTTTTGTTTCTGAGAGCGATCCTATTCCTGAGAATGTTGGGCCCCTCAGGTCGTCTACTGTTCTGGGATTTTTACCCAGCAAGGATTTCAACCTAGCTTCTGCTACGTCTAGGTTGCCCTGAAGTTTCGTTATTCTCTCTTCTTGTTTCCTTCTTTCAATCTTAAGCCTCTCGAGAGCTGCTGAGATCATTATGAGGTATAGAGATCCTTCTCGGTCTTCACCGGGTGTTCGTTTTTCTGCTAGAATGTCTGCCTGAAGGTCTTTTAGGCAAAGATGATTAGTTCTGAAGAAGTATTGAGTAGGCTTCGAGTTACCGAATGTGGTGATTTGCTAGAGAGATCCCCTTCTTCTAGCGCCAAATGGTGATATCGAAAATTGCCTCCCGGTTTAATCAGCATGAAAAAGGGAGTTGATGCATGACAACCTTCATTATGATGGAATATTCTGTTTGGAAAGGTGAGATTCCTCTGTTCAGCTCTACTTCTCTGCTCTGCTCCGCTCCTTTGCTCCGCTTTTCTGCTCCCTACTTCTTACTCCAGCTCCTGACTCCTTGCTCCAGCTCCCACTCCTGATTCCTTGCTCCTATTCGTCTGTTCCTTGCTCATGTTCGTCTGTTCCCGAGGGGGGAAACCTGCAAAGGGTTCGAAAACCGCTCCGACGCTCAAGACAGTCAGGGTGCTCTTTGCAGTAAAAGAATGAATATTGATTGATCCTTTTGGGGGGCGAGTTATGAGAACTCTATTTTTGGGGGCGATCCTTCTGGTATGAAGAGATCTTAGGTTTAGGAGAGATGATGTGTTTCTTCTCAAGAGATCGTGTCTTAGAGAAAGAGTCTGTTTTTCCCTCTGGAGGTCGTGTCCTTTGAAGGACGATGTGGGGGCACTACAAAAATCCGGAGTTTTCGTAACGACTTATTGTAATGGCCCCCGTGGACGCCGTTACAACAAGAACTTTTTATAACGGCTCTCTCCAGTAAAGCCGTTACAACTAACCCAAAAAACTGGCGCCACTTTCCACGCCTATAATTGGTGTTTTATAACACTTTTTATTTTCCAAACGCCGTTACAAAAACCGATATAATGGCGCCAGAGTTTGCGCTGGTGGCAAAACAGTTGTAACGACCAGTGGTCGTTACAAGAGGTGCCTATTATAACGACTCTCTTGCGTAGGGCCGTTATAAATGTGAAACACCTAAATTAGTAGCTATTTCGTTTTAGCCTTCAACTCTTTCATCTTCTCTCTCTAACCGTGAAGGTGATGTCAACAAGATTCCATTTGCATTTGAATTTGGCATGTAAACTACTAAGTCTAGCTCTTTAATCCCATCATCACTCTACTAACACTACCCACTCACTAGAACCAATTGTATTCATATTGTAATTTGGTTACTGGTTTGTGCTTAAATTGGTTGTTTATGAAGAATTCTCTATTGATATCTCTGTTTGTTAGTGTCAGTATTTGCATTTTATGAAATATAACTCTATAATTAGGATTTCCTTGTGGATTTCTTAGGACTTATATGGTTTGATACTAGGTGTTTAGTATGTGGTTAAGGGGTTTGATTCTGCATCTTTTCATATGCGTATTTGTTATTCGTATATTATATCTTGAAAGGTTTGAAATTTCCCATCTTTGTTGGTTAGTCCCTCTATTTTAATAATTCGAGTTCTAATTCACTATACAACTAAAAGTACTGAACATTCACCTTTGTTTTTGGATGGGTTTTGGGTTGGATCCATTCTTAATGTCATGTTAAATGCGCTAATGTGTATATATTCATCGTTTTGGCAGGGTTTAACGTTTTGCGAAATGATGGATCCACACCGATTAGAGATTTTGCTTGAACTCTCATTGTGTATGAAATCTATCATCACCTAGTACCTACTTGTCTATTTCGTAAGTAGTTGAAATGCATTTAGGGAGCTGAACCATTAGTTTAGTTTATGATATTGTACTTAGATAAACAACTATCGACATCTTGTGAAACATATTGACATTATAAAGTAGTTTACTAGTTAATTCAATTTGGTTTTAGTCATCTTGTCTATATATTTTCATGTTGTTTAGCTTAAGTTCTATATTGTGTTTGGGTTGAATGGTTAAAGATTTTGTGTGGTCAGGTTGAATGTTTAAAGTTATTTGTGATTGGATTGAATGTTTAAAGCTTTGTGTGGTTGGGTTGAATGTTTATGGTTTTGAAACAGGGAAATACAGCAAGTAAAAGCAGCAAAATAGTGCTGCTGGTTTTCACATTTTGCTGCAGTTTTTTTCTTAAAAACAAACATTTGCAACGACTCAAAGCCGTTACAACTATTTATTTGTAACGGCTGGTCCTCCCTCACGACCGTTACAAATTGACTCCCGCTAACAATTCCCGCGCATTCACTTATAACAGCTTAAAAGAGCACAACCGTTACAATAAAACTAGTTGTAACAGCTTCTGCTCGTTACATTTTTATTGCCACGACACGTATTGTAACGGCCTAGATATAAATAGTAACGGCCCAAAGCCGTTACAACTAGTCCGTATTTTTGTAGTGGGGGCCTTTTATAGGCGAAGGTAGGCCGACTGTCCTTAGTGGCGGTGGTAAGGCGGTGGCCGTCAAACCGTAATAGAAGTTACCTCTTTTGCGTATCTAGTGTTTCTTTTCGAGTCTATCCCGGATCTCTGATAAGTGAAAGTTCCTAAGTTCAATGATACTTCGTTGATATCTTGCCGGAGTGATAGACTCTAAAGGAGAAGTTTCCTCCTTTAGATATGTGGAGTCCAACTGGGCTTAAATACTTCAAGATGTGTAACCGACTAAGATCTTTCTAGAAAGTCCGGGATTAAGTCATTAGGTTGCGCAGCGCTGATGTCTTCCCAGTTCTACGCGCTGATGTCTTCAAAGTTTTAAACTCGTTTTCATTTTTCAGAAAAATTCAGTTTTCTCACATTATTCAATATAAAACCATCCCCGATTGAATAACGTGATTCCAAGATCCCAGTTCTTCGGAGTAAAGCGGACTAGGGCCATTCCCTTTGACTCCGTCATTCCAGGTGAGTGAACTACTTCACTATCATACCCTTATGACTCTTGGTTGATAGATTTCATTAATGAATGAATAATCTATCCTTTTGTCTCAAGTATCCAAAACTCTTTTGCTGATCTCGTTGAGTGGAACCATTTAGACGTATAGGCCTCTGCCATAGGCCTACCCTTATTGTCCCGAGGTAGAGATGGTACTCTGCGAAGGCCGACCCACTATCACGAACAAGGGTGCAACGAGTGTCTTAATCTGGATAGGCATCACACTCAAAATTACTTTTGGGGACTTTTACGCTAGTCTGGCACGTGTTATAGTGAACTACTTAACCTAACTAACATCCACGATATAAAGCGTAAATAAGTAAGTAAATGCGCGCACGAAAGTAAATCAAGCAGACATGGATCCTAGTATGGCTCGTAACCTAGAAGATCTAATCTCGTTTGGTTTCTTCTTGTTTCATCTTTGGTTCGCCTTAGATTGCCATCTTTGAACCTCCATTGATTCCTCCCACTCGCCTTTGGATCTCATCCTTGAGCTTCTTCAATGGACTCATAGACCCTAAAGTCTAATTACAAGACTCTAACGATTCGCAGATCGTATAAACTTGAAATTAAAATTAATTACAAATTTGCACCCATCCGTGCTTAAAACAAGAATAAAGAAACACTTTCTACGACCATACTAGTTTCCCGCATTCACATCACATGCATTTAGGGTTGGGAAAACGGTCTGAAATCCCGCGATCCGACCCGAACCGTGAGAGACCGATGACCGAAGCCAACCGGAGTCGGGCTTACCCGACCCGATAGCTCGGGCTTATAGGGCCGGGACTCGGACAGGGACTCAATTCCGAGTCCCGGCCCGATAAACCCGCCCGACGCCCGAGCCCGATATCCGCCCGACTAAAACCCGCCTGATCTAACATATAAAGAATATGCTTTAAATTGATCCAAGGGGTAAAATCATTTGGCCTTAAAGAGCCTTGTTACCATGTCTTTGACCCAATAGTGAGGGACTTGAGAGATGGAACTTACACTAGGCTTGAGCCCATTATCACAAGGCACAATATGTGACTTGGATTGGTTGTAGATGAAGTGTTAAACAAATGAACATATTTATAGAAGCTTAAGGTTCTTTAATTCTTCACAAGTGGGCAATGTGGTACTATACTTTTTGTCAACAATGAGTTTTAATTCTTTTTGTTTAGTCCCACATAGAAAGGGAACAAAGTTGAGGAGAATTATGAGCTTTATATATAGGCTTCTTGCATTCAGCATTTGGCTATTTGGCTAAAATTCCATTGTGGTGATAAATGAGTTCTAATTTTAGTACAATAATAAGTATTAATTTATATCTAATGTCTAATATCATTATTTTGTTTGTACTATCACTATTATTATCTTCTTAGTATGGGGACTAGGAATTAGCTTTTGTTTGGTTTAATGGTTTAATGTTAAGGATGCTTGAGGCACAATACTAGGAATTAGTACCGACCACAATGCCAATGTTGAGGCATTGTGCTTATGCCATGCCATCCAATAAGTCAATTGAGAATGTTAGAGATCCTAGATGGTACTTATAGAAGTTCAAATATCTTCAATACCTATAATCTTTCTATGTGGAACTAATAAACATTACTTAGTATGAGTGTTTCTTGTTTAATTTAGTCCTACATAGAAAGCTTACTAGGGAAGAGAGAGAGATTGGAGCATGATACAAGTGTGTGAAGACCAAAACAAGAATATGTCAAACTATTGTATTTGACCAATAATCAATAACTCAAATTTGATTCAACAACACCACTGCCTGTTGTATGGTAATTTAATATTGTACAGCGGTAAATTTTTTGTTGAAAGTGTATTGTGGTAGTTTTTTTTCTTGAAGATGTATTGTGGTTGGTCGGCAAAAAAAATAATAAAGTGTTTGCCTAGAAAAATATGTTGACCGTCGACGTATGATATAGATTGTTTATTATAGGGAGATTTGCTGTTTGGACCCCCTTTCGTATTACTCACTTGCTATTTGGACTCCCTTTTTCCAGTGTTGCACTTTGGACTCCCTTTTTTCAAAAAAGTGTTAAATATAACAGTTTAAAACCACATGGGAGATGAAAATACTATTTTACCCATGAGTTGACTAAAAACCCTAGCATTGACCCGCGAGCTGACCCTGTAGGTTCTAAACAGCAATGAAGTTTCTTCTTCTTCCTCCATACGATTGGATTTTTTATTTGCAGAAATTAAATTATCCCAAATTCTTTCCCCCACCCCATCTAACCAAAACTTCCAAGACCAAAAAATATTGAAGATGAGAGAGAGATTAGAACCGTTCTTTTGGAATTGGAGAGGTTGAAGAAGATAGAAATGTTGATAATGGTGAAATTAATAAATTTTCTATCTGATTGGATTAAGAATTAAGCTTTAACAGATTTGTTAAAACAATTAAGTCATAGATTTTAAAGAAGAAAAAAGGGTAGTCAGAAAGCATCTAGATAGGAACAGGGATAGTGGGGATGTTGATTCGCCAGCTTCATCAACAGCTAATGATCTTTTTGCAGATGACTCCCCACCTAAATGCCGTTTACTATTGTTGATGCTTGTTTTTTTAGGTCTTGCTACTGTTTGTGTTGCTTAATCATGGAGTGAGTTCCTTTTAATTTTATATGCTTTCTTTCTTATGGGCTATAATTTCTTATAATGATGAATCAAAATGTTTGAATTTCTTGAATCATTTTCTTTTGTGATCTATAATTGATAGAGAGGCATGTTCTTATAGTTTGGGCACTTGTTGGGTAGAAAATCAACTAGTGAACATGAAACTGATTCCCAACGAACCCTAAAAGTAATGGATATGCTGGAGAAATGGGTAGCAATAGTAGTGGAAGTAGTTCTTCTGGAATTGAAGAAGTTGAAGAAGATAAAAAATTTGATAATGGTGAAGTTTTTCTTCAGGTTACATAAATTGAAGATCAAACACCCAAGAATTGTCTTGATCTTTTGAATGTGAACAAAAACATGAAACCGAAATCTTTTATGACATCATGAGTTAAAGAGAGAAGATCAAGAGTTAGAGAGAGAGGGAATTACTTTTGTGTGATGGCAGAGATAAAACAGATGTTAGAGAGAGAGAAACCTTTTATAATTCTAATATCCTATCTTGTTGATTTAAGTAAATTAGGGAGTCCAAATTACAATTTAATTATATAAGGGTTAAGTTGGAATTTAAGAAAATATAACTTTAGAGACGGAATATTCCCGAGTGATTCCGTCAAAAGGGAGTCCAAAGTGCAACTCTGGAAAAAGGGAGTCCAAACAGCAAGTCAATTATACGAAAGGGGGTCCAAACAACAAATCTCCCTTTATTATATAGTTATTACTATTTTCCCAATACAATATGTATGGTATTGTTCATCGTCGACGTATGACATAGCTTGTGTTGTTAGAGTGGGTGAGGGTGGTTCGTATAAGAAAAACTTGCTTTCTGGATCAACATACACAATGCATTGCTACAATTTACATTAATCTTATGAATCTTTCTTTTATATGTAATGAAGTACATCGATTGGTTTTGTCTCAACTCTCAAAATATATCATCCATCTTTACATGTCAGCAAAATTTTCAAGTACAGACATGAGTTTAATGGGATACAAATTTTCAAAACAAAATACTTCATATTTGATTTTTCTAGGTAATATTGGAGCTACAATCTAATAGGTAAGTGATTTAGATGGGGTTTGAAGAAATTACTAAATTTACATGTAGTGCTTTTGTATTTATGCTTGGGGTTTGAAGAAATTAGTCTTAGTTGGTGGGAAGTGATTTAGGTGGGTGTCCATTAGCTTCTTGTCCTACAGCCAAAGGTGTAGTTATTGATGGTTGCCCAATCTTCTAATGATTTTATCATCTTCATGAAAAAGAACAGGAAGAATTTTTTTGGTTTTTAGTTCAATGTGCTTCCTTTTGTGTACATAATTTGTTAAGAACTTTGTGTTCAAACTTTGTTAAGAACTTTGTGAAGTATCTGGTAATGATCCTTGTGGAGAAAATGAAGGAGGATGAGCAGATTCATTAACAAATAAGACTGAAATTGCAAGTTTTTGTGATTTTTGACAGTGTCCAAATACATGA